>JAITYZ010003952.1:0-74745 GCA_027744595.1 Paronellides praefectus
CCCTAAGAGATGACAAGATCAGTAATTACCCAGTATTGGGAATGATCCTCTGTTACAAATAAATAAAAAAACAATATACTGTTGTTGTCCTTGTCTTTTTGTCTTCTTCTTCTTCATGCATCTTTTGATTCGGGTTATTTGTTTTTTTTGTTTTTTGTAATTTCAGGGCCTTGTTTGTTAACTACCTACCTATTTTCAATATAATTTTTGTATGCTTTCTCCAACACATTTGCAAAGAATGATATTTTTGAAGACTTTGTAACTTTTGTAAAGGTGTAGGTACAGAGTATATACACAAAGGACTATTTACAAATACATTATTTAAAAGAGCTCAAATGTACTGTTGTTGGTGTTGTGGTCTCCTTTATTTAATTGTTTTTGTTTTACATTTAAATTTTACTCGCGCCACCGTCTTGTAAATCCTATTTGATTTTTGTATTTGTTTGTTGGGCTGTTTTTATTTTTTTCTTATTCTGAAAAAGATTGGCATTCTTTCCCAAAAGAATGTTTTTACTTTGTCATTTTAAGAGAAAGAGAGAGGAGTTGACCTCATGAATTAACCAAACCAGTTCAACTTATCAAAAAAAAGTTAAAAGAAAACTTGCACAAGGTTTAAAATAAGCATGAAAGAGGTAATCTCATATCCTCATTGTTGTTTTTATTTAATATATATTTATTTCAAAGGCCTCCGAAAACTGTTCAACTGTCCTAAAAATTCCGGTCAAAAGTAAACTGAGGACGGTTATACTTTCCACAAAGGAAAAAAATACAAACAAGTGACTTGAAAAGAAGGAGGAAAACCTGGACCACAACTCAAACAAAATATACTTACTTTGCTACTCCAACAAACTTATGCTCTCCTCTTATTTTATTCCAAGTGTTTTATTTTTCTCTGGGGCAAAGTGGGCGTGTATATTATTTCAAGAGTGCGGTTCTCATGCATATTATAAAAAAGGAATTTCATTGAAGAAAGCACCCTTTCCAAAAAAATAACACCCTATATTTCATCATATCTCTCTCTCTCCGCATATAGCACTATGAATCATAATATATTTTCCCAACCAGCTAAATTCTCTTCCCTATCCACTTTTCTTACATTTCATCATCATCATCATTTTTTCATCTCTCCATCCTTTTACTATTGCAAAAAGTAGCAATTGTAGCAATGGACTGAAAGCATGGTCAGATCACAGATCCAGCAGAGCAGGAGCAGAAGAAAAAGAAGATGAAATATCTACCACAATTTCTCAGAAGAGCAAGTTATAAGGCAGTACGACAAAGAGGACGGCGACTATGTGTGATCACCATTATCATAGTATATCTGCTTTGTAATAAAATATATACTCTTTTTTTTGTGCTCCCCTTTCAAAGAAATTGCAAGTTAGCTGGGATGGTTGTCTTGGACCAAGAGCACAGATATGACTGCCATCATTGCACTTTGTTTCTTGTGCCCAGAGAGAGAGAGAAAGCGAGAAAGAGGAGAAGAGAAAAAAATATATAGAGAGAGTTGGGGGCATTGAGACGACAGAGTAATATAGATCCCTCTCTAGTCTCTAAAGCTTTGTGCGTGTGTGTTTGGTTTTTGCTACTCAAATGGTTTTACTGGCACTATTTCCTTTCCCTTCCCACTTTCTGCAAAGCTTTCTATTTTCTTTCTCTCTTTTTCCACTCCAACTGAAAATAATATTTACTTAATAAATCCTTCCTTTGCTATTTTTTTTACTTGTCTTTTGCAAATGAATGAATGATGATAATGATGACTACATGGTGCAGTTGGAAACATTTGTATATACCTACTTTTATATAATATGTAGATATAATTGGTATATTTAGTGTATTTTATATTTCTTTTGGTAGTTTATTTGGTGACAAGAAGTTTACTTATTACCATTATTACTCTGATTGTGGGTATCAAAATTATTACTCTCAAAAGCTCTCTCTCTCTCTCTTCTGGGCTCTCATTCTTTGAGTGAGACAAAATGCACTGCTTTTGTATACAGTTTTTATACGCGTGCCATATGACATGACTTGATGCCATCATGGCATTGCCAGTATGGAAATACACACACACAAGCTATTATTATTATTTTTATTCTTACACACTTTGTCTTTCATTCGTTTGTCTATTGGACTAGACTGGTGGAAAATAATGTGTTTACTCATTTATGTTTCCTTTTTTGGGCAGTAGTATAAAAAAGGATAGGAGAGAGAGAGAGAGCAAGACGTATTAATAAGAAAAATGACAAAAGACACAAGAGAAATTTAAGGAAAAAAAAAGAGTTTTTCTTGTTATTTTTGTCGTTTTATTTTGTTGGCGAGCAGAATGATGATTGCAGCGTGGTGGTATAGGAAAGACAGGAGAAGTAAAATAAAGTACCAGCGGCCACGGTTGCAAATTGTAATATCTCCCTGTACACTTTACATTATCAACGCAGTCTGTACTTAACACCGTATTTTGGGTATTCAAAGGGATATGATGTAGGACCCTTTCTTAATACTCAAGACTTGTGAGCATTATTATTACTCTTAGATTTCCTCTTTTATTTTATGATTTATTTTTATTTCTCGCCTTGGTCCACGTCAACAAAAAACCTACCTCTTTTCATAATGAACAGGTGTAAACTCTGTAATTATATAAAATAGGTATAAAATATACTATAACTATTTTTGTTGTTTGTACTAAAAATTAATCAAAAAGTTGAATGTTCCAGGATGCCAGTTATTTTCGGGTTGGAACACATCCGAAAAGTGGTTGTGGGTACAGACTGACAAGGTCCAGACAGAGGCCAACCACAACAACAGTCACAACAACAACAGCAGCAGCAGCAGAATAGAGACGCAGTCTCAACTCATTATTTTTACACTAACAACCGTATATATTATGCTGTGTGCTGCTGCTAGTCATCTTGACTGGGGCGATGGTGATGGTAGTGGTAAGCATAAGTTTAAGTACACAGCGGAATTAAGCAACGTGCTTTCACTTTCTCAAAAAAAATTGTGGCAGTGAAAGCCCAGTTTAGATTTCAGGCCCCAGTCTTCTTTTTTTCTCTCATTGTTTTGCTATATGTATATATATTTATATATCCATATATTATTTATACAGTATATATGAATTGCTTTTCATTTTCAAAGTCTTTGTTTTTTTTCATTTTTATTTTGAAAAAATTAACCCTTCATGTACCCACCTATA
Source organism: Paronellides praefectus (assembly GCA_027744595.1). Lineage (NCBI taxonomy): Eukaryota > Metazoa > Arthropoda > Collembola > Entomobryomorpha > Paronellidae > Paronellides > Paronellides praefectus. Next base: position 3,191 of record JAITYZ010003952.1, read on the forward strand.
TCATTTGTACGCTTTCCTTTCTAAAAAAATGGAATTATGGGGGTACACAAAGGCTAGGGTTAAAATACCAAAAAGATTGTTTAAAAATATATGAAATATTTTTTGTCGAATTTCTTTCTTTATTTTTTTGTTCAACTCAAAAAAATATAAGTAAACAAAAAGAAAAGATGAATAATAAATATTTTGATCCAGGTAATAGCTCTACATGAAACATGACTTTGACTAGTAGGTATATGTACACTGGTCTGAGAGTTGAGAGAAGAATGATTGATTTCCTGACTTTTCATGTTATTTTCTTTTCTTTTTTCTTTACAATGAGAGCAGTTGAGGATTTGAGTATCATTATTCATCCATTCTAATCTTTTGTGGGATTATGTTTTTTTACACAAAAAATGTTTTCCTGTCTGGTTTACATGAAACCAAGATTTTTCAATAGTTTCTCCCATTCCATCTGTATATCTCTTTGTTTTTGCTAAAGTCTAAAAACAAAAAGGAGAATGTTCCCATTGAAGTATTTATATAACATAGATGTATATATTTGCTTCCGCTACTTCCCTACACCCTATCACATATTTTTTTATTTAAAGTTTATAGATTATGTATTATGATGCTCTTCCCTCTTTCTGATCTGACATGTACGTAATATGAATAGAGTTGTTGGGATGGCAAGAGCTTAACAGGGAATCTTGTGAAGAAATTGAAAATTCTTTTATATTTTTTATTAAGCCCAGCAAAAGGTACAAAAAAGGGAAATAAAAAAGTAAAGAGAGGAGAAATGACTATGCACGTCACTCACAATAAAACAAAAGGAAAAATGTTGGCGGAAAAATAGGAAAAACTTGTCAAAAATATCATATATACTTATTCTTTTAGCTGCCTACTTACAAGGAAGAAAAAACTGTGTGTTTGTGTGTCATATGCCCATCATTGGCATAATACTTTATGGGTGTACTTCAAAGTGGCTTATATGACGACGCACAGTAAACAGATATACAACTACTACAACAAATAATAATAGTAAATATTATTGGTTTTAAATAAAATATATGGAAAAGTGTACATAAAAAATGTATATTGGATGTATTTACATATTAATAGTAATATAACCTCGTGCAGCTCTTTTTTACAGAGTGAAAGTGGGAGGTGGTAGTAGTGATGGTGGTGGTGGTGGGGTGGCAGTTCGAATCAGGAATTCTGAAATGATCAGAAATTCCCATGTCTCTGTTTCTCTCCAGCGTCTATCCCCACTCTTCCCCCCCCCCCCACACCACTCTCTTTCGCCCTCTCTTGTAAAAGATGGAGATAGACCTTTTGTTTGAAGAGGAAAATGCTGTGAAAGCTTCTTTGGATAGTTTGCTTCCCACTTTTCAAAGGCAATTTAAAATGTCAACCTCAACATTTTCCTCGTGGATGATAAGTACACCACCACCACCATCACATCACTACTGGCTCTCCCACTTTTCGGATATCTATATCGCTCTGTCTATCTATCTATCTCTCTATTTTTCATTCCATTTTACATTTTTACTATAAAAACATAGGTACGTATAAATATACACATATTTATATGCATATGTATATGCGTTTTTTGAAGAAAAAAATCACTGACGCATTTTTATGCACGTCATTTCAACAAATATGATATAGAAACTGATAAGCCATGCCTTTGCACAAGGACAACAATCTTCTTCACTTTTCCTTTGTTTTTAAACTTCCCAAGTGAGAAAAAGTAAATAAACCGAAAATTCTTTCTTTTACTAAAGATCTAAATTTTCAGTTTATTTACAAGGCAGTTGGAACATTTAATAAACATCCGCAAATAAAAGTAATAATAACAATAGGGAAATTAAAAAAGGGAGCAATTAAATTAAAATACTGTTCCCCATTTGTGTCTTACCGGGTTTCTTTGCCGGGTCCTCCTTTTTCTCAAAATAGAAAAATGAAATGATGACGAGGCCAAATACTTGAGCTTACTTATTATTACCTTTCTTCTCAGGTTGTCGTAGAATTGGAAAAGGAGCTCGAAGAAACCACTATTTCCACTTGTTGGCAAATTTAATCAAGATGGAAATAGTATGGTAATAATAATAGTAGCTTTTGTACTTTTTCTCAAATTTGTCCAAATGAACCACATCAAAAGGGCACAATATTCAAGTGACGATTGTAGACGACTGTACACTGTCCAGTAGTATAAGTTTCTCTCTGACTGCAGACACCTTGAGTGAAAGGAAACGTAGAAAGTTGAAAAATATTTAAATTTGAAATTTAGTTTTAAAAGAAGGATAAGAAAAAATGGACAGAGTTATAAGCGCAGACACAAACGACACATCAGAGAGACAAATATCAACTGTATCAGATTTACTAGCCTCCTCCTCTCTTTTAAGTTGGGAGTCAAGACAGGAAGGAAGCCAAGTTGGTTCTATTCCTCAGAAAAAAATACTGGAGTTGTTGTCCAAGTATTTCAAAGGAAATCAAACAACAAATCCAAATGCATAATACATTATTATTATTATCACTTCGTGTTATCTATTTTTGGACTGAGAAATGTTCCAAAGCCTACTACAATCTTCCACATCTTTATTCCCCATTTGGAAATTCATGACTTTACATCCTCCACATTCATTTTGGAGAAGAGGAAACAATGAGAATGACGGGAATGATGACGATGAGCACGTAAATAATGGATGCTTTGTCTGTATATCTTGCTGTCATTTAGCCATGACATGGATGTTCCCATATGAACCACAAACATCAATCCCTCACCCCTTCCCATCCCCACATATTTAGCAGTACAAAAACCATATCATAACCATAAATAATATGTTGCCCTTGTTTAACCCCGTCCCACCCTTTTCCTTCTAATGATGTTGACGACGTGACAGGATATAAATATCCTACATGTTATTTACATTTTTTACGTTCCTTTTATAATGAAGAAGGCGACGAAGAAAAGGCACTTGAATTGGATTCAATTGAGTGAAAGGTGGCAGTCGCTCTATCATCATCATCATCATCAACAACCAAACTAGCATCAGAATAACTTGGATTGTTACTCTTACTCATATATACAATATATAAAATTTTTATGTATTTGTATTATATATACTGGTACTTATTTAGTCTTTTGTACTAAATGAATAGTAATAATAATAATAAACAGTATCTCATCCTTGTCGCCTTCTTTCACACTTTCCCATGCCGAGAGTGAGACAAATCTGAGAGAGTGCTATTAAATAATACAGAGATTCAAACCAAAAAGAGGAATGGCGCGCACTCAAATTTCTTTCACACGGTTTACTACACACAAGCTCAAATAATCAACTCAAACATGTGTATGAAAAGCTAGATAATATAATGGAGGTAGAGGGACAACTGTTAATAATAAATATTAGCTGGAAATATCAAGATTAGAAAAGCCATATCAGAACGAATATTGTAAATTTTGTGAATGGGATTAATTGGAAGCAGCAAGAGGAGCAAGTAGAGTCATTATCAATACTTTATTTTACTATTCTTCGTACTTTGTGCCTACTTCGCCCCACTATCAAAACATAATATCTGTATATATGGGCATTATAAATAGACAAGATCTATTCATGAAGCAGCTCTATTAGTGTATGTCCACGTTTTCCCTCAATTTCATTTTGAATATGAATACCATCCTTTTCAAGTAAAGTAAACACTAAAGTGTAAAATAGTCAGCATCTCTATTGAATTTCTGAGGATAATTAAAAATAGCTTTTCTATCCTTCTACTCCGGCACACAAAAAAAGAGTGAAAGCGTTTTTTCCCGTTTTTTCACAAAATATATACACATAATAATAAAAAGTAAAATCTTCATTAGCGTTCTTTGTAAACTCTTTAGAAGATGAAGATGATTGAGTTTATTTTTGAACATGAAAAATAAATTCACATTCATTTTATTTTATTATCAAAAGATGTAAAAAATACAAGGATCGTTTATTAAAGGAATCTGCTTCCTTGTCTTTTAAAGATGCACTTGAGAGTGAAAGTCTCTTTTCTGGCTAAAAAAATGATAATAATAAATTCTCAGAGATGAGAAGAAAATGAGTGAAGGGAGGAGAAAAAAGTTACAATAATAATAAAGTGAGCTGGAATGAGCATTGTATGACGGAACCATGGAATAACGGAAGTTTAGCTGTGTGAAAACACGCGTGTAAATTGGAAATTTGAACTGAAGCATTGATCATTACATCGCTACAAGGAAGGCGTTAATGAGTGCGTATACAATAGTAATAATGCCGGATCAAACCCGGAATTAGTAGTTACCGAAAGCAGCAAGATTCGTCGGGAATGGTACTAACAAGTTATCATGATTTACAATGATGTATCACCATCAAGATTACAGTTTATCGAAATAAAAAATAATATAAGAATGTACATAGCGGTCACTTTTCTAACCGTCATATTTCCTTATCAGCGGATAGTTGGGCTGAATTCGTCTGAAATAAAAAATGTACATACGGGTCCCCCTTAAATAGGTGGTCCTATATAAGTAAAATTTAACGGTCAAAACGGCTGACTTTGGAACCTGATTTTCAATAGCATTTGTCACCCTGACCAAAGGACCCTCCATGCCAAATTTGGTCAAAATTGGTTCACTCCTTACAGAGTGCTAATAGACAGACAGACAAACATAGTGACCTGATTAACTACACTTTTGAAGTATAAGCTTTCGTGACTTAATCAGAATAATAATAATGTAGTCATTAAATCCATGCTCACTGCTTGCTTTTCTCCTCCAAAATTTAACATTCTCAACTAATTACCCAAGTACAATTTAAAAGAAGGAAATCTTTTTTTAAAGTGTCATGCCAACTTTCACTCAAAAGAATAAATCTAGAAGCGACATACACACTAACATAATGTTTTCATAGTGAACGTCAAGAAATTTATTAACGAACCATTTTTTTGTAATTTTTAGTCAAAGGCTTGCAGTAGCCTACAAAAAAGTTTTACCTTCAAGTCTTTCTATGTGTGTTTGTGTGCCTTGGAGAGAGGAAGTGAAAAGTTCAAGAGAGATTCTCCTTGTAATTTATTTGAAATTATGTGAAAGATGTTATTAAAACCATTCTAGATTTTTTTCCTATCCCTTTTCCATGTCCAAAATGAAATAGCTGCTGGGATTTTTTTCCCAGATAGTGCGGAGGATATAGATGGATAGATAGTAGTGGATAGTTTAGGGACTACATCAATTATTCTTGGTGGGACACTCAAAAAAATTATATGGCTGCAGAGATCAGACAAGAGGCGGTGGTAGAATGGAGGAAGATGGAGGTGAATGGAGGGAATAAGTGGAAAAGATCAAGTACTTATGTAGAAATACGTCAAACGAGAGAGAGAGCAAAGAAGCTCTGCTAAACGTATTACGAGTAACACAATTTTTTTTAACTTGAACTGGAAATACGCACACACACACACACACACATCTATTCATACATAGATACATACACGTGTGCATACACAAATACCTTTGCTTCTTCTTGTCTCATTTCATTTGTGACTGTGCGCTGGGATTGTGTGGTAAAGAAGTGAAGGAGATAGAGAGATAAAAAATATCGTTCTAGATAACCCCTTTTTCTGTTTTTCTCTGCTGAAGAGAACAGATGATGAAACGGAATTGAATTAAATCACTTACACCACCCATAACACACAAGAAGAAGAAAGAAAGGAAAGATGGAATGAATGAAAAAATGCGGATTTTTTTCTCTCAGCAAGTGGAATTGACACTGCCTGTTTTTCATTTTATTACACAGAGGGAAACAAGGGAACAAGAGGCAGATATTACGGATGTTTTGGATACCTACTTTTCATATCTAGTGGCTTGTCAATGTGGTAAAGAAGTGGCGCGGAAAAAAAATATAACATCTACTTAAATATTATCCGTTGAATGACTTTTTCTAGGTTTCCAACGAATGAGTTTTGGATTTTCAACTCAGCAATTTCCAATATATTTTTTTAGCCCCTGCGACACAGGCTATGACTATAGGACCATCCCAATAAAGTGTACCGTTTTTTACCCTCTCTCTCTCTCTCGCTACTGAATACTATAAACATACAAAGGATTACACAGACACACACAAAATATGTAAGGTGAGCTACTATACAAATAAGTTGAACCTGAACACAGACTTTGAAGTGAAGTGGCTCAAAAAAAAACCTCTTGAACAACACGTAAATGTACACAGTAGTACACATGGGCGTGTATGTATAAATAAATATGTGAGGTAAAGAGAAGGGGGAAAGCGGCTCTTAAAATCTGTTTTAATGAATAACTCATGAAGTGTGTAATGATATTCCTCCACAACTACTACAACAACTGTAACCATAAAAAAACCTCAAAAAACGCAGTACATGTCTGCCTCCCGTGCAAAAAAAACTACCTGGATTTTATATTGTAAAAAAATCTTCTCCATTCATTCCAGTCTTGTCACGCGTATACCTATATATATATATATATTGTATACCTATGTATTTATCTATAATGGTATATAGCATCAATTTTTCAGCGAATATATTTATATATATATTTTTTTAACATTGAGAAGAGAAATAGAAAAGAAGTTGAGAGAGAGAAAAAAAACACCTTGTACTCTATTTATTTATGCATAGGTTAGGTATTATTATTATTATTCTCTCTAGACTATGCTTATTATCTTTCGCATGGGAAACTTGAAATCCAGTTTGAAGAAAAAAAAGAGGGAAATAATAAAAAGAATAAGAACAATAATGACTCTGCTTACCTTTGAATTTCTGGTTAGTACAACATGACCTAAATCATTTTGCACTCCGAACGGGTATACAACTTCTTTTTCAGCTCGTACAGCAGCATTGGGTTCCGCAGGTTTTGGAACTCGTGAAGCACCTGGCTTCATTCTATAATAAAACACACACACACAGAAGAAAAACACTAATTAGGAATCATCATTTTATAATATGCTCACCATCAATATGCCTTGATAGGAATATATATATATATATATATTAATACAGACTTTTCTCCATTGACCTTAATGGCTTTGCGGATGTGTAAATTTATAGAAGCCATTTTTATACATTTTTTTTTCTTTTGATATACATTTCAAAATTCACCATTATCAAAAAAATAAAAAGTATGCAAAGTAAATTATTCAATATTTTTATTTTCAGGAAAAGCATGTCAGCATCATCATTTTTACCTATTCCAACATAATATATGTGTGTGGAAAAAAGGATTCAAGTAGCCAAGTCAAAATGTTATCTTTTTTTCTTTTAAAAAAATGTGCCGCATAAGCTTATACGCAGTGGTAATGTCTTTTGTCCTGGAAAGCATTTCAAGTCCACACATGTACCAACTGACTCCTCACTCAGTTCAGTTGAGTAGACTTGATCCGCTTAACTTTTCCCCAGCAATTTGTTCCTACACAACACACACACACCTTTTGCAAGGAAATCAGTGTCACATTTTCACAGCCAAAATGCATGCCATTACTTCCATCTCTTTCCGCCGCCATCACACCATCACCAACATCTCCCCTTTGTAACCCAAAATTTAGGTAATTTCACAGGAACATACACAAGAGCAGTAAAAAAAGTGAAAAGGAATATTAAAAACGGGAAAAAAGGAAGGAAGGGTAAAGGAGAATCCAGTGTAAAGTATAACTATTTTACACACTGTTTTGTAATGAAAATCATTGACTGTTTTCTTTTCTTTATTTCTCTTTTTTTTTTGGTTTGTGGGGAAAGGGGGCTTCTTGATATAAACACAACATTTTGCTTGGAGAGTGTATCAAGTATAAAGTATTCAGCATAGAATAACAAAAATAACCACCTATATCCCTACCACACCACCTCCACCACAATATCATCATCATCATCATCATCTTGTTCTTCTTCCCTTCTTGTTTTTAAGCAATTTATTATTACATATTTTTTATATGCGCAGGTGAAAGTGAAAGTTTAGCCAAGAACTAAGTCAAGAAGAATGTACACCTAGCCTACAAGCTTTTCTCCTTCTTCTTCTTTTCCAAACAAGTCTTTGTCTACCAACCTCATCAGCAAGAAAATTTTCACCGTTTTCTGCCAATTATCCCTCGAGTTTCTTTCTCTTCTTGTTATTCTTCTGGGAGGGGGAAAATTGTGACAATGGACCAGTAGCACCACCACCACCACTACCACCTCCTCCAGAAATTCTCTCTATTAGATTTGCTTTCATTGTCTCACTCCCATGCATGCAGCAATTCATCAAGTTTTTGTGGAGGAGTACAAGAAGCACACAATGAAGGAACAGCAGCAGCAGTAGCAACGAAAGAAGGAAACGCGTCGACTAAACCAGGAGTAAAAAAATGAAGCCGTGGGGGCATTCCTCCTTATGAAAACCCAACACACACACACACACACACACACACACATACACACAGGGACAGTCGGAGTGAGAGAGACACTGGAAGGAGAATACCAACAAAGCTTCCATGCCATACACACACCACCGTCAAGTCAAGGCTCCTATTCTTCTGGTCTAGTCTTGAGGCAAAAAAATAATATTTCCAGCTAAACCAGAGAGAAAGAGAGAGAGAGTTTCAGACAAAAGAAAGGTTTCCCTTGTTATTATTATTATTATTATGGTTCCCTTATAGCATCATAGTACCGGTGGTTGTTGCGGATCTCATAGGTCTCAAATTATGGATGACTTTTTTTCTTCTTTTGTCAACGCAATCAGCCAAGAAGAACAACAAGGGAGAAAAGGGGAAGAGGGGCCTGCAACTTTTTTTTTGTGTGCACACCTTTTCCTGCTGTTGCTAAACTTTGTGAAAAATAGTACGATGTATGTGAAAGGCGTACAGCAGAATAAGTGAGGTAGGTAGTAAGGTTATGACTTGGTCGTGTTTTTTTATTTGGCTTTTTGTGCAGATAAATAAGTGTGTAAACGATTGTGTGAGTTTCTTTCTTCAATATTTCATAAGAAATATCGCAAAAAGGAGATATCTAGAGATACATATTTATATATACATTGTATACCTGTACCAGTGTCTTCCGTTTTGTTTCTAGTAACTTCGATATATCAAGCAAGCAGAACAATTTATATCAAATTTTCCAAAAAAAAATCCCGGTTTCTTTTTTCAAATTCAAAATATTTTAGTCATCCAATCAGCTTGTTTTAGTTTTACATTCTTTTAAAAGATATTATGCGCCATTCTGATAAAGCAAAAATCGATATACTAAAAAGCTTTTCTTTCCTTTTTTTTGGATATTACTGGATATTCATCATCATGATCATCATCATATTTAATTGCGTGATTTTGTGAAGAAAACTGATTGTGAATGAAAAAGTACATATGTGTGTGTAAGTCTTTTGTGAAAATTTCCTCACAAAAGCCACTTATACATCCTTTTATGCTTGTCCCACTGAAAAACAGACCATTTATTGTTATTTCACCCCGACAATGTCACCACCACCAGATGACTATAGCTCCTCACAAACACACACACACAAAAGCACTCTACCATCCCACATGCTGGACAAACTTTTCATTGGAATTTCCCTCCTCTTATTATTCTTCATCTTCTTCTTGAAAACCATCTTGTTCCTTTCTTCTTGACTAGTTATGGCTGTATACCACACTACACACCACCACACCGCCAACAACTTTTCTTTTATTAGTAAACTTCCATTTTATTATTAGTATTATACCCTTGCTTGTCACACACACACACACACATACCCGGACATATATAAGGTTCCAGAAAATCTGACAATGCAAACGTGTAAAAATATGTATATACCATCCACGTGTTTCTTGGAAAATCTTTCCACGCGTTTTGCGTGGAAAGTGAAGATGTGTGTAGCTTGTTATATCAAAGTACGTAAATAAGAAAACATTATTATATTACGGGGATGCTGATGATGATACTACGGATTGAGGAATAGAAAGATTTGCTTCAAAAAAAATTCTTTCTTCGTCTCTTATTCTTCCTGCGACTCATTCATCTGCTCACTTGCTCTCTCCATCCAAAGTCAACATCACCAAACCATGAATAAGTGACTCATCATCAACATCATCATCAACATCATGTGAATATCTTATGTAAGCATATGAAAATGAAAATTCTTGTCTTCCTCCTTTCGCAATTCCTTTACCTACCTACCTAACCGCCCCCCCCCCCGCTTCTCTGGTGTCTCGTGTCTCTGTTCTACAAATTCTCTTGCTTTGGTTGCGTAATGCGCAAATAATATGACATGTTCACTCTCTCTCTCTCTCTCAAAGACTTAAGCACAGCAAAGTAGAGATGGGACACAGAGACTACTTTGCTTTATAAGATGAAAAGTTTTTGGTGTAAACTAATTTCATCTTCTTCCAGACAAAATGCTTTTTCCCTCCATTCTTCCTCCTTTTCTTCTACATTTCCTTTCGTTTTGTGCAGGAGCATTCTCCATATCAAACAACCACATTCTTCTGGAATAATAATAATAATTATAGATGTGTATATATATACCAATGTATAATAAATGTAGGTATGTGTGTATAGGAATGTGTCCTTTGGTGGTTTGAAGAATATCAACCTTTAAAAAAACTTGAACTATTATTATTTATGTAAGTATTTTTCCCATTTCTATTAGCAAGTCAACCTTGTTCTGTGTACACGACAGTGAGTGAGTTCATCATGATTATCATTTTCATGTATGCATACATATTTTTTTTTAGTTAAGAGATCATCATCATCTCACTTTCTTTCCTGATAGACAAACAGACACTGAAGTAAAAAAAAGAGAGAGAGAGAGAGAGAGATAGAAAATGTAGCCAGTTTTTTATTTCTATTTTTGGGCGTTTTCTCTACCAAGTTATGGCATTACTTTTTTGTGTCAAGTTGTAAGATGTGGAATGAAAATAGGTACTAAAATATGTATGCATTATGTAATGTAAGTACTAGAGAGTTTTCCAGAGGAAAAAAATTCATTTCTCGAGTCAAGTTAAGTCAAGACGTGAAAGGGAAGAAAAAAAAGAAGATGGTTTTTGCTGTCTACTGAATTGAATGGATGGATGGATATATACTATAGCTGTTTTGGAGTGTAAAATGTGCAATTATTGTGCAGAGAAATGTGTTTGTGGCATGGCGTAATATATAGTGCTCTTACCACAAAAACTCTTGAGTATTACGTCGAGTGAGAAGCAGAGAGAGAGAAGAAGAAAAAAAGAAAATAAGTAAAGGCTTTGGGGAGATATGATCCCTCGATTGTATACAGATACACTTATTGTTAATATAAATAAACTTGTCTTGCAACTTTTTAAACATGTGCATACATTTTTTTAATGCTTCTTCAAATTTATTAAAAATTCACCTGTTTTTCTATGTCTATCATTTACTTTATTTTTTAACCAATCAGAACATTCGTTAAACTTTTAGTGTAAAAATTAGCCTCTTCAATTGGTTACTTTTTAAGAAAGAAAAGAATATAGAAAATATGACAAAAAGGTGTACAAAATTTACAAGGTATAGTCGGTTAGCATCCTACTTTTCAAATCATGCTGACTGACCCAAAAATGCCACTTTTGGTTATGTATCCTCCATTGGATTGCTGAATAACTTTTAAAATTCCTGCAATGTAATATGTATAACTACAAGTGCAGAAGGTTTCTATACGCTATACATTTGTATATATATACATACATGATATACGTCGCATGTATGCATGTACAATGGGAGCGGAAGAATGTTTAAGAAATGTTTCGAGATTATCTTTTCCACGAATTGTCACATCTCCTTTTTTTTCTTTATTCCCTTACCAAGGCTACCTAACATCCTATATTATATCCCACTCCATTGAACATTATCATTTATTTTCTTGTCTAGTAAATATATCTGTAGCATTGTATCTTGTTGTTCTGTGTGTGTGTCTACTCCTACTGCTAATGACGATAATAAATATTAATAATAATAATAACACACTTGAAGCATAACCATCTGATATAGATATCTACTTTGTAATGTATATGTAGTATGCATCAGATACCACCTATCTCTTTATTCCATTTTTATTCCATTTATTTTCCCACAACTCAACTCAATCCATTCCTGTCTGCCTTGTATTCTATTTTTATGTGCCACAAGTGACAGTACATAATATTAAGTACAGCAACATCTGTATGCAGTTGTGCAAATGTGACTAGGTGTCTGCGACTCTGTTCATTATTCTGAAATAAATACAGCCAAAATCCCAAAGCTAGATTGCTTTTATAATAATAATAGGTACTTAACTATATTATATACATCGTACTTTACTATCATGTTATAAGACAGTATGAAAGTATAATGCAAATATCGATATATTTTTAGAAAAAAAATTATTGTGCCGTGAACGAGTAGCATATTATATAGTTGCAGTATGGACGGTCCTAGAGATTTGAAGTGCAATTGAAAAAAAAAGTATTTTGGTAATACGCCCGCTACATAATAATATATGCTTGTGCTTAAACTTGTGCGAGCTCTACTGTTGTTGTGGTAGTTATTAAGGGAATTCCTTGTGCTCACCTGCTGGTATGAAAATGTGGTACGGTGCACACAGACACACACACACACATACTTAATACCGTTTTGTTGTTCACACAAAAGAGAATGAGAGTCACATAATTTGAAAAGCAGTAAAGAAGAAGGAGAAAGTAAAGTAGTAGGAAGAGGAGCTAAGGTGTTTCCTTTTGGTTTATGTGATCATGATTATCGTGCTTGTGTTCTGCTGCTACTTGTGCTTCTAGTACTCACTACGAAGATGATGATGATGATGCTGATAGTTCAAGAGAGAAATAGAATATTTTTATTTGGCAGTGTGGCGATGGTGGTGGTGGCAAGCATGCATAGTCAAGTAGCTTGTGTGTGTGAAAAACCGAATGCAATAATGTGTGTGTGTGCAATGCGGTCTTGATATTATTATTAGAGAGAATATATATGTAAGGTAGTGGTAGTAACACACACACACACACTTTCTGTATATCTCATCCAAACCTAACACCTGACGCAATAAGCAAGCTTTTAACGTTTTTCTCATTTATACGACGAGAGAAAAGAAAGTGAATAAAGTAAGTTGAATCGCTTTCCCTACCGCCGCCACAATGGTTTCGTTATGCATGCGTTGTATAATCTTCCCTTTCCACCTGCACTTCTTTTGCACAAATATACACCAAATAGCATGCATTTCTTCAACAAAATAAAATCCCCTGGAAAACACGCAGCAATAGAAGAAAAAGTAGGAAAGGAAAAAAAATCTCACAATGTTTTTCGTGCGAATTCACATGGATGCTATAACATTCCAATATATTATTATTTCATATATACACATTTGTATATGTATATATAAATGTATATATATAAGCATATAGCTATACCTATTTTCTCATGATCATCATCAGTAACTGAATTGCACGAAAAAACGTTTTCTCTATATAGCCATTTTTCTTTAACCATTTGGGTTTAAGTAAGTTTAGACGCATCTTTTTTTTCTTGATTCTAGAACAGCATGTCTGTGAATTGAATGCATATATGTGTCTGTGTGTGTGAACGAAATGCGAGTTGTGTTTCTTCTAGACTTGTAGTAAATGTGTGCGTTACTTTTTCGTCTGTGAGAGAAAGTGAATGGAGAGAGGGAAAAATAGGGAGGCTGGTTTAAAAAAAACAAGGTACAAAAATTGTTAGGGAAGAGATCATAGTACTAATCTTCATGAAAAAAGGGCAGGAACAAGAGAGAAAAAACGGAAAAGGAAATAAGAAAAAAGTAAGAAGAGAGAGAGGTGAGGTCTTTTTTTACTCCTACACTTGAATAGCAGTGTAGAAATAGGCAAAGAGAAAGAGAGAGAGGGAGAGAGAGAGAAAGTGTATGGTTTACTGAATATACATATTATTTTCCTTGCCTGGTCTGGCCTGCTCTGTCGGCACACACAAACACACACACACATACTTATGTTGGAACAAGAAGACTGTGAGCAGTGAACAAGGAGAACATAATAATATTTATTGCCGAAATACTCTTACTTACACCTAATCTCCTAAGTGTATATACATAAATATATGTATATATATATACCAACATAGAAATAATGTGCTTACTTATAATGCATTCTCTTCATCTCACCTCTTTCTCAACAAGCTTTCTTTTATAAAGAATAGAAGGTGGAAAGAGAGAGAGAGTAGCATAAAAATGCATGCCATGTCATGTCATGACACGAGCACCACCTTCGCCATATCACCTACCTATTTATATATACGGATTTTGCTCCTCTGTATAATATTCCATTGTAACACCACTTATATAACTATTATTAGTGCACTCCAGTTTCCAACCTGCTCTTCCAAGTCATCCATTTCTTTACGCAAAAAAAGACAGACAGACATGATGGGATTTTTTTTGCACACGTTTTAAATGGATATTAGCTGGGAAGACAAGAAGAACGGAGAGAAAGAGAAGAAGGGGGAAATGTTTTGAAAAAAAACTTGTCTCTTTCTTGGCTCCTTTTTTACTCATGTAGTTTGGTAGGTAGGTATATAGCTAGGTTTTTAATGAGGCATATTAGACACAAAGCATATTATATAATACCCATTCATTAACCCCCACTCCCCCCTCTCTCTCTCTTTTCTCTACCATTCATTGTACATCTCTGTTAATAAACTCCGGCTTATACAAAAATGGAGCAATAAAAGGAAGCAATCTTTTTTACAAGCTTATTACTAGCCAGGATCCTGATTTCCCTCCTCCATTCTCTTTCATTTTACCTTTTTAATTACATATTATTTAAATCTACAATATTTATTTTAAAGCCCACATGGATTACTTGGACTTCATTCGAGAGATAAAAAAAGATTAAAAAGGATAGAAAGATAGAGAGAATCCATGCTACTGCTCCTACCATTTACTACCACCACTATACTACTTTATATTGAATTTGTTGATTGTTCCATTTATTTTGATCTGGGTCAAAATCAACCAGGCCAAACCAAAAAGTATACACTAGAGTGGTCATAGCCCAGCCACTTAACAAAAAATAGATATATTCCCTCCAATATTTTTTTTCCTCTTCCTCTCTCTCATGTCCTCACTTTTCTATTCGCTCAAATTACACCTTTTTTCACTCTGTGAGTTAAATTACATGTGTACTTTTCTAAGTATTCTCTCTCTCTCTCTCGGTTCTCCTCTCTTTTGTCATGTCAGCTCACTCACAGTCAGACCAGACCAAAAAAAGCATTCTCTAGCCAATTTTCTCTCCCTCTCTCTTTAAAGTATGGCTTTCTTCTATACTTTCACTTTTCCTTTGTACTTTCCCTTTCTATCTATGACTACTGCTGTTTCTATAATCCCTTTTTGATTAATCCAATAGACACAGACGAATGGACATACAGATATATATATATACATAAATGGCTACACGCACCATCATGATATCACAAACCAGGAAGCTATCAATCGCTTGATTAATGTACTTTTTCAAGACGCCACCAAAAAACACTGCTGCTGGTGCTCCTACTTTGCTCAACTCCATCCAACCATGTTTTTTTTGCTCACTGCCACTTTTACTCTTAGTAATTTTAAGGAGAGAGGAAGCAAATAGTATATATATATATATTTGTATATATACCAATGTAGGTAATATGTACATAGCAAAATATGTACTTATAGTGAAATAGGACACCTCCCAAAAACAAGCAGTCATACGAAGTAAAAAAAGTCAGTGAGTGTGGCAATGGAAATGTCCAAATGAATGAGCACAATAATAACTTTGAGCCATTCGACCCCTGGAACGTGAGAAAGGTGAAAAAAGTCTCTTGACTTACAAATTTTATGACTATTTATTTTACAATTTTATTTTTTTACGCAAGCCCTTTTCTTTCATACTTTGATGACTCCATGTGTCTAGGCTTATCTCCTTAATATACTACTACATACTATTATACAGCTGTCTGCTATTCAAAGCTATTTTCTTGTAATCTAATTTTAGTTTAAAGAGGATGCTCACCCATTTATAAAAAATAATGAAATAAAAAGCATGTCTTGGTTTATGTCCCGTAAAAATGTACATAAATAAACGCTATTTTTATTAAAAGGTTCAGTGTTTTTTATTATTATTATTATTATTATTACATATTATCCTTCCATATAAAATGGAGTAAGATAATAATTGGATTTACAGAGGGGAAAGGGAAGAAGTGACTAATTTATGGACTTCCTTGAGTGAGTGAGCGTGTATGTATATTATGTGTTAAAAGAAGACAGCCTAATTATTATTATTATAATTACTTTTGTTGTTGTCGTTGGTGGTGTTGGTGACCGCAGTGGTTTTGGTAGCTTTTGCTGGTGGTGGGTTAAGCATGTAAAATAAGGGACTACCTTCAGGGCAAAATCCCTCTCTGAAAGTCTGAATCAATAAAAGTTTAGTAAGGTTTAGATAAAATTGGCATGTGTTGTATGTGCAAGGATTTCATTAAAGGCACACGGCCAAGCACAAGAGGAGGAACAAGAAGAAAAGGGAGTACAAGAAAATATGAAAGTCTGGTGGTGGAGTTTGCTAATTTATGACGCTGGGGAAAAAAACCCTGTTCCGTGTTGTTGCATATTTATAATAATAACTTTGGGTTGTGCGTGTACTTTCCAGGGAAAATCTCAATGAGAGTTGTAATAATAACGTTGAGTGAAGTGGATAATACACGGTTAAACCTAACCAGTTCAGTGTGTGCATGTGTGGATTTGAAAGGAGTAGGAAAGTTTCGCGCTTGAGCCTATAACACCAAAATAAAAAAACGGGGTTAAATACATATAAAGACATTATGGATTGGCGGCGGCACTACAGACTGAAACTGTGATCCGGAAAAGCTCCTCCGCTACTTAATAACAATTTGTGTGAGGCAGTGGGTACAAAAGATAATATTAATAATAATAATAATAATAATAATAATATGATGGCATGGTTTTGCAGGACAAGGGATAAAGTTGAACGTGGGAATTTATACCACGATATATAATAAGAGGACTATTACAAGTACAACAACTAAGATCTGATCTGCCATGCTACCACACCGCCACCGTGAATTATTACCAGTGATTGCCGCGCTTCTCTTGTCGGGAGTGCTTCGACCACCACCACAGCAGCATAAAATTACCATTTTCCGTTCTTTCTCTCTCTTTCTCTTGCCCTCTCCACTATGTACATATCTACCTACATCTCTCTCATTAACTTCATCTCTCTCTCCTTTATACTCTATACTCTTGTATATATGCACATCATGTTTACATTTATAATTAAGTTATTCTCTCAAGTTTTCTTGTTTGTGTTTGGGGGGAAATTTCAAAACTAAATTTCATTATTATTTTCATGTTCATCTTTTGCAACAACAGACTTACTTTCAGAGAATTAGAGAGAGAGAGAGAGAGAGAGAGAGAGCACATGATTGTGTTTGTATCCGAATGTACATACCTATTTCACATTTCTCATCCTCCCTTGTTCATTTCACTAACAAATTCGTATTCAATTACATGCGCATACACACACACATATTTCTATTTATATATTTGATATTTCTATCCACACTTGTGTAATCCAACAAGCAAAAAAATATATATTTAAATATTGGGTAGGTACTACAAAACACAAAATCAAATCTGCAAACGAAACAAAAAATTAATAAAAACAGCAGAAAGCAGCAAAAGATATGATGATGATGATGATAATAATAATGAGTATGTAACTTGAGTGAAGAACCCTTGTGTATGTATATGTAAAAAAATACAAGCAGTAATTAATGGCCTGTATATTACGAATTTTTCCATTCAGTTCATTATATACGATTTCCCTTGCTTGCAAATTACTAATAATTCAAAGAGATGGAAGGATTTTTTTTGGAAACCAAATAAAATAGTTAGACTCAGCAGATCAGTTGAATAGAAAATTTAAAGAAGAAAAATACTGATCGTTATTTTTTTCTGGGTGTTGTTTTTTTTAGAAAACGAGAATCCATAAATGAGCGAGGGAGAATTGTGTAGAAAAATGTAGTAGCAGAAGAATAAGTGTACAAAGCACACTTGATAATCATGATGATGATTACTTGGTGAAAACTAGAGAAGAAAAAATTGCGCTTTACATGATGCTAACTTTTCTTCTACTTTTGCTACTGGCATATCAGATTTATTTTTTAAAAAAGAGAGGTGAAAAACTACTGAGAACACGAAATGAAATACTTTTTTGTTCTGTAGTTGTTCTCGTAGTAAAAAAAATTTGCCTGTGAAAAAAATCAACATTACATCAGAATCAGCAGTAAAGTATCTTGAGAGGGAGAGAGAGAGAAATGGAGAGACAAAAGATGCATTGATGCGAAAGAAGTTTGTAATTTTCAAGTTGAATGGCTGTTCTAGTTGTAGTTGTACAGTTTTCTAGAGTGTTTTCGTAGTACAAGCTCAAGTAGGAGAGTTGGAGTGAGTTTAGAAAGAGAGAAAGAGAAGTAGTACAACGGTTTGTACGAGAGATGATGATGATGATGATGAAGAATGCGAAGAGAAAAGACTAAATGAGCACAAGTACAAAGTTTGACGTTTTGTTAAACTAAAGGGGTAAAGATAACATTTAACGGGAAAAGTGGTGAGGATGATTTTGAATGGGATTGAGAAGATCACGAGCTCTTCATAATAAAGTATATACCGTATTCTCTCTAAACATAGCCCCGCTCCAAAGATCGCCCCCCCCCCCCCCTTTAGCATTACGAGGATAGGTATTTAACATTAGAGGGATGGGGTGGCTGATTTCAGAACTTTGCAAAAACCGCGAGCGCCCGGGCGATCTTTAGAGAGAATACGGTATATACAAATATAATGTGTGCCCAAGTCTAATTGTTCTCGCGCCTTTTTGCTATTTTTTCGTAATTATTCTTATTGGCTGAATTTTACATTGTCGAGTTTGAACATGGTAACCAAATTGTCGTTTAATTTTAAAATTTCTTGTAAAAAACCAATCACATCATTCTTTTGTTCATTCATCATGCTTACCAAGCCAATAAAATCTATTGCTTTGAAAACAACTAACCAATCAAATTGATTCATGCTCTTTTGTTCTATTTTTAAATTATACGTGCGGAGTATTTAAAATGCACAGAGCAAATTTTTATTATTTCCCTATTTCAAAGCGAGATTCGAAATGAAAATTGGAAGAAAACTGCTCTTAGGCATCAGTACCAGTTTTTTCCTGTCTGTATGCACTCCCCCCACTCTCTATCTCTCCCTCCCTCTTCCTCTTTGACAACATCAACAACTTTACTTTCTCCCTCTTTTTTGTTCTAACACGTCGCCGTAAGCAAACCAAGAGATGGATAAGAGAGAGAGAAGAGAGAGAGAAGAAAAAACATGAGAGATTACGATTTGTCAAAGCAGCAAAGCAGTAAAAGGCTGCTTTGCACATTCACGTTTTCTACATTCAAAAATTTTTCCTCAATTCCTAATGCTCTACTATTTTATTTTGAACTTATCCACTACCTATGCCACTTCTCTACAAAATTGTATTCAAATAGAGCATTGTCCGTGCAATGCAATGTCCATGTATTTGACAGCCCACTTGATCAACATGTCACAACCAGTTCGCCATCGTCCCCACCAACGAGTACTCGTCGTTCAAAGAAAAGGGCTTTAAAAAAATATATAAAGTGGCGATGTGGCGTCGGTTTATTTTCAGCTTTGCACTTTTTTTTTTTACTTTAAAATACACAACTCAACACAAAAGTCACAAAACACATGCACTGTACACTTTTTTCCCCTCCTCCCGTTAGATTTTAAGTTACCACTCCACAGAGACCTATTCTTATGCTAATTTTTTTACTCATCACATCCCTAAAAATTATAGCCCTTCTCCTCTGTACACACATATTACAGTCTGTACTGGCCACAACAAACCAATAAAAATAAAAGTAATAATAATCCCAAATTTCATGGGCAACATAAAAAACCATTCGGAAATAAACAATTTTACACTACCATTATTTATATTACTACAGCCACCAGTACGCCAATACTAATTCTATAATAAAGTGTATTGCAACTGTTGTTTTTTAAACCTTTCTCCATAGTAAAATCTATATATATTTTTCTCACATAATAATTTTTTTTATGTTACTGGTCCGGGATTACGATTGATGTTAAAGTAAGCCAAGAAGAAGAAGAAGAGTAAAAGTCAGCGATGATGACCAATGCGAGATGTGTGTGTGTGTTTTTTCGCTATCTCTCAACTTCCCCCTTGACACTGCTCCTGTCTTTCCACATCTTTTTTCTCATGTTCCTACTTACTTTCTCATGTTGAAGGTGAAATCCATACACAACTTTTCTACTTAAGAGAAAACTACCAGTAACTTTTTTTTCTGTATAAAAAAATATAAAATAGTGTGAATAACTTTGGCTCCCACTTGACAAAAAAAGAAGAAGAAAAAGAAAAAAGTATAGCTGAACTGCTGCTGCTGCTGATGTTCTATCTTTCTGTTTTTTAGGGAAAAAAAGGAAAGTTTATTTTTTTATGGTAGGAATGGAATGGAATGGAATGGAATGAAAGCCCATTACATTTCATCATTACATCTTTCCTGTCTGTACAAAAACCGGACTAGTAAAACGAGTAATAGTTTCTAAAGATGAACATATTTTCCTCTTTTTCAAAAGAAGGTGATGATGATGATAGTTGAAATTGTAGATATAATGCTACACCTGTCATGTTAAAAAAAAAGAAGAAAAAAGTAAAGTAAAAGTAGTTTGGCGTGTTGTTTGGTTGGTTTGGTAAAGAAAAAAAGAAATTTGTCTCAAGTGGACCAAAAAAATGGCTATAAATTATTAAATACACACACAAAAAAGTATGTTGAATGCATACATAATGATGCAGACAAAAAAAATTGTGAGCTCTTCTACTGTTCACTTTTTTTTTTTTTTTTTTAAATAATTCATTACAGTTTGTAGCAAATGATGCGGATTTTTTTGGAGGGAGTGAATGGAATTTATTATTAAAAAAGCTGAACTGTCAAGTTTTAGAAAGTATTTGTTAGAAAATAAAGAGAGAAACTGACTGGCTGACTGATTATAAATTGTGAGTTGAGTCAAAAGTGAAATAAAGCATCAAATATTTTATTATAGGTATACCATCAAGAATATAGCTATTATGTTCCCAAATGACATGTTTTTATATGGTTTTTAGAGACAGATCAGATCAGCGTAAAAAAATAAAGAATCTCCGTTTTTCCCACGAAACATAACACAACCAAAGAAAGCATCATCATGATGCTCATTCATATAGGCATATATAATAATATGTAGGTATGCTACATAATGGATAATTTTCTATCCTTTTAAAAAGTAAATCACCTGGGATTTACTCAAATTTCTGGTTCGTGACATGCTGCTTGTCTAAACTCCTATTGTACACACTTTTGAGGGAGAAAGTGAGAGATGGATATATGCATATTATATTATGGTGGCATGGCATGTCATGGCTACAAGCAAAACACAAGGAGACTCTCTCTCGAAGGATGATGGGTTCTCTTTTACATATTTTTAGAAAATTTGCTGACGTTCGTTGTTACACTCCACTCTCGACTTGATGTATCATCTCTTTCTCTCTCTCTCTTGCTATTTTCTCATTATCCAACTATGTATCTGTTCTACATTTTTAATCTATTTTGTTGTGTGGCATGGGTGATGGGAAGAAATGGGTAGAAATGGCAAGAACGCATATGCATCATTAACATCATCATCTTGATGAGAATGCATAAAAAATACATATTTGGTTTTTCAAGGGAAAATGAGCCTATTAAATAACAGGAAATATGATATCTGTAGAAATTACGTAGGCAAAGTGTTTAAAAATACATTTCAATAACATTGATTTTTTTCTACTCAAAAGGATGATCATGATGCATCATACCTGGTGGGGAGTGAGACTTTTTATACTCATACCTATTTACTACCTGTGTGAAAAAAATATTTTGGAAGCATCTAAATTTTTAAAGATATTTGACAAAAACAATTTATTTTCTTAAGGTTTAAAAAAATACTTTGCTTTAGATAAAGTAATTGCTTGGTGGGGGGGGGGGGGTTCATGACATCGCAAAAGCAAAGTTGTTGGTTATCTATCATAATTATTTTAGTAAATATTAAACAAGGAACAATATATTATGAAATAAGGTTAATATAAAGTAGAGGGAGACTGGTATTCTTAATGTGAAAGTGGTTTGTTGACGGGTTGATTAGAGGTTTCGCTAGTGAACTGTGTTAATGATGGTAATCATGAAAGAAAAAAGTTTCCGTCTCAAATGTTTAATGGCTGCTAATCCGTCGGGATCTGGGGTTTATATGCATGTGTGTGTGTGTGGTTAAGTGTGATCGAAAGAAGGAAGTAGAAGAGCGCCTCATATACACACAATAATAAATACGCTGTTTTGTAGGAGGCATGTACTGCAAAAAAATGTTTTATTATCAAGTTTCTCTCTGCACTAGCAAGTCAACAGTACAATTTTATTGTAAATGTCCATGTGCTCTTTTTGTGTATGTGTGTCAGCCTGCTGGACTGGATGTCGTCGTCGTAAAATTCTTGTTCCTTTTCGAAATATTTGTTGTTGTCGTAGTGGTAACAGCAGTTTCCATACTTTGCTTTTCCAATAGTAGCATATCCACTATATATTTTGTTTACTACTTTGGAAAATGTAGGATGCTGCTGATTCCGCCACTTCTTTGGCTTTCCCATCCATGAAAATCAGACAGAGAGATAAAGAGAGAGATGGGGAAATGTTGTGGTGGTTGTACGATGGGAATGTCAAAAAGGAAACTTTTCCGAGTTTGAAAAGTGGATAGGTAAACAGTTTTGAAAGGAAGTAAGTCAAGTCAAAAGAAAATTTTCTTTTCAACTCATTATACACTGAGAACCGACTACTACTACTCCTCCTCACTCTCTGCCCTTCTCCCTTCAAATCTCACTCTGATATGTGCACATACATATATATTATATTGCTGGTAAATAAGGTAGTAAAAAGATTACATGGATTGTGATATATGCACATATGTGGTATGGTGGACCCAGGTAAAGAGGAAGAAGAAAAAGACGGTCTAGTATCTAATAAAGTTGGGTGGGTTGAACTGGGAATCTACTTCAATAATTGTCTCAACATCTGGGAACCTCAAATATTGTGGCCTTGATACTAGACTGTATATACTCACCTACTACTTACATAATATATATATATATACCTATATGTTGTTTAAAGGGGAGATCCCTATGAAAACAGGAAGTTTTTCAAAGGAAACTCTCACTCTCTCTCTTTCTCTCCCCAGCAAAAGGAAAATTTGTTTAAGACTAATTCTGTGGTTTCTACCGCTGCTGCTTTTGTAGCCTGTGGGATATGGCTACTGGATTGTACAAGTATCAAATAAATAGATAGTCAGGTTATTACTTTGTGTGTGTCGTGGAAGTAGTATACATATTTTTTTTGGCAATACCTTCCTTAATGAATCGATATATGGTAGTGGTGCTCTGGTATTGTCGGTTGAGTTATTTCTTGTTCTGTATGAGTGTGTGTGCGTGGGACTATAATACGGAATATAATGGGGAGAGAACCTTTTCGCCAAACAAAATCCATTTTCCCGCCAACGAACATTGGTATTAAAGACAAGATTGTTCTTTTAGCGAAAAGCAGCAGCAATTGTTAGACGTTGCTTGGTGTCTATTTACTTTTTATTGGATTTTCTTCTTTAGTTGATGGTGCAAAGTAAGTTGTGTCAAAGAATTTGTCAATTTTCCGGGAAAGAAGAAGATGAAGAAGAAAATAATAATCCGGAACAAAGAGAGATACAGGTTCATTTTCTGGGAAACTCCACAACAAACAGACACAGGAATATCCACTCCTGCACAAGCGGAGACACAGACACACACAAACCTAAAAGCTTTTCTCGATTTGGCCAAATTAACAGAACGAAACATTCTTAATGTGGAAAAAACAAGTCAGCAAACAAAATAAATGCTTTTTATTATTATTATTTTTTACAGAGGCTCCCCCAACCAAACCTCACCTTGCATTTTATTTCTCTGGTGGTAGAGGTGGTTGTAGAATCTCTAAAATTTGTATACAAATCATACAAAAAAAATCACAAAAAATATCTTGGCACCCTTTCCCTGCAAAATATACATAAATATATTTTATATCAGACCATATCCACCAATGACTCTCTTCATGTTCTTATCGGCGTTTAAAAAAAACAAAAAAACAGCCAACATGTTTTAAAGGTTGAGTTCATTTTATTTCCACACTGCAATAATAAATCATCAGAGGAAAAAAATATACTTAAGTGTATATGGTGCCATGCTAATAGTCAGTTTCACTAACTCTTTTATATATATTTTTTTTTCTCTGCGACCGAGCGTGAAAAACAGATGAAATGTTATGATACGATACGACTTGATATAGTAGAGTAGTAGTGGTATTGGTAGTTGAGGGATAATGTTTTGCATCACCACAGATCACACTGCCAAAACTATATATACAAAAAAAATTCGATAACACGTAACGCTGTATACAAGTATAACAAGTTATTTCTTACATATTGCATTGTATATTTTGTATCCTTCTTCTTCTTCTTTTTTTTGTGGTCGCCAGGTACTATAAAATATACTGTGGCGACTTGAGTTGACTGCTACAATTTTTTCCCCCAGAATAATAAAAGTGTTGTAACAACGGCACACGTAATACATGAGTTTTTTCTTCTTCTTTCTTTTAACTTGACTGCTGCAGTTCCTTGTGACACTCGCACACATAAATACACACACACACACAAAAACAACACTGTTCATTGTACTCTAACCATGATCATCCGCCATCCGGGTAATACCTCATCCTGCCTGAGAGTGAGAGTACAATGTACTAAATGCTACATGAGAAAGTCTTTTTTTTTCAACAAACAAAAAATATATATATATAACCGGCAACTCATCGCTGCTTATAGGAAATGTCCTGTGTTGTGTTGTAACAAAAATAACAAAAAAAATGCTTTTCACTGTGTGTATGGCTGTGACAAATGTATATGTTTCGTGCCTGGAATTACCAAAAAACATACGACAGCGGACCAGCAGACTAGTCTAGACTAGCAGAGCAACGTTGTGTTGGCATAAAAACATGGCTTGACACACAAACCCTCCAGAAATATTTCATCTTTTAGACACTTTCACTTCTCATATTACCACTACTACTTCCATGACATGGCATGTTATACATAAACACAAGGCGGTGTGTGTGTGTGTATTTGTGTCTTGTATGCGCTCAAAAAAATATGTACTATGCCATGTTATTACTGGTATTATTATTATTATTATGTTTATAATGTTTAATGCAAAATGAAAATGTGTACAAATATTTACAATGCAATGTGTCTTCTTTGTGATGCGATGAGGATGTGATGTGATGTATTGTTGATCTTTTCCAACTATTTTTTATTCCCTTATTTCACTTTTTTGGTAAAAGTACAAACGGATATCTGTCAGTATATTTGGATGAATAGACTATGTAATATACTTTGAACCTATTAATAATAATAATAAAAGAACAAATACTCATCGTCATCATCATCCAATTCATTGACAACTACTTTGTCATTTTATAAGAAGCCTATTTGATTTCCTTACCGCTTACAATCCCTTTTCGTCTAATTTTATAAAGTTACATTCTTTTTTAATTAGTGAAAAAAAATCTAATTTAGATCCTTAGTAAGTCAGTCAGGTGAGTCGAGTGCAGAGAGATAGAGAGTGTGTGTGTGTATGTGCGTTTGTCAATCCAAGCAATAAAAATTCCTCCTTATTATATATTTTCTCTTCAGCATAAAATTGCAATTTTAGCCGAGCAAAAATAAATAAAGTGGTAATAAAAAAATTAGCAGAGCGAAAAGTAAAGAGAATGGTGCAAGCCATTGACTTGTCTCTCTCTCTCTCTCTCTTTCATTTTCTCTCTTGACTCAATTTAACTTGCTTTGATATACATACTCAATACTCAAGTCATAGTAGTCAGTTCAGTAAACACACACGAGGCTCCTTTTGTTTTCTTTTTTGGCTCTATTCCTCCAACTTTCTCCACTTTTTCTCAACCATAAAAAACATATTAAGTGGCTTATTATTACTGAATCTATAATATGAGTAGGCATGTATAATAATGTACATTGTAGATCCCTCTTCTTCTAGTCTGCTTCTGTTTGATGAACAGAGCAGAAACACACAACAACCCATTATTGTCATCATCATCATCATCATCATCATAATATGGAACGCAGTGTAATAGTAATAATGCATGACATGATGAGGACCTTTTATAGCGTCGCTATTATAAAAAAAAACAATTCTTAATTAAATACCTTTTTTTACTTATTTTTCTCCTTCCTCCAGTTAGTATTTATATTCGGCAAGAAAGAAAGCAAGCAGGCACGCAGCAAGGAGAGCAGGAGCAGGAGTGTATTTTTTTATGTCATGCCATGACGCTATGAAAATGAAGCAACTTTTTTTTGCTGGCTCTTTGTAACTCGACTATCGACTTGACTTGGCGTGGCTTTGTGACAGGCTTTTTTTCTCCTCTTTTCCAACGAAAGTATAAAAAAATATATATATTCAAACTCGCATGTGTCCATCGAGTATCCATTAATGGAGAAAGTGGATATAACCTTTACCTACGTAGCTCCAAAAAGAAATTTCTTCGTTTTTTCGTGCAGGCAAGGCAGGCAAACAACAGATATTTATAAGAAAGCCAATTTGACTCTCATAAAGAGTCAATCAAATTACCGACGCAGATCGATGAACCGCATGAGAAAGGAGGAAAAATAAATAAGAAAAGGAGAACTGTTTATGTGTATGCATAACGTATGTGGCTGGGTTTTTTGGAATACAACAGTCAAGTCAACAAAAAAAGTTATACATTTTTTCTTTGTTTTTTCGGTTTGTGGCAGGCTAGTGTGGCACAATATTTTTGTGTGTCGATAAATAGATAATATTTATGAGGATGACTGTTTATGGATATGTGTGGACAAAACAGGGAGTAGCCAGCAGAGAGAGCATTTAGTAAGCAGATTGTAGTACGCAGCAGAGTCCATTTCTGACAAGTCTCAACCAAACTATAATAACCACACACACACGTCATAATAATTCTAGATAAATTATTCACTTGACAGTGTCTAAAAGCCTAGCTAACAACAACAACTGATTGTTCTGAGCTGTGAGTGTGGAGCTTGATCGATTATAAATGCATAGGTATTTTTCCCTATTGTCTTTTTTCAGGTAAATTGATTCGAAAAGGACAATGTTTTCATAAACAAACTTTAATCCTTTTTTACACGACGAAGTGGATTTACAATTAAAAAATATACATACTATTTTTTAAACTTTTTTAGCAGTTTTTCTATAGCTTTTTAAAAGTTAATGGATGTTTTAAGATAAAAGAGGATGAGATGAAGACGATTTCAATTGAATGAAAAATCAACACTTCAGCGTCCGTGTACACTACATGACATCATCACAACTGGCTATGGTGCAAGATGCACAACATCAGCAACAATAAAAAGTAAATAAGATATTATTATGGTTACCCGCTAACACACTCACACACAATGCATTGATCTCTCTGGATAGATGCAGTGACGGAGATCAGCAGTAGGGTTAGGAGTAGAAAAAAATAGGATGTGTTTTGAAAAATTTCAATATAATAATCTGTCAGAGTCACAAAGGCATCATCATCATCAGCTAAAAAGGCAATATGGCTAGCCTAGTTATTTGGCTTGAGAATCTCATCATCATCTCATATTATGATGGTGGTGATGATGATGATGACTCACATCACATTGTCATTTTCATCCTTAAACAGAAAAAGGACACATAATATTGAAAAGACGTGGAAAGGGTACAAAAAGAAAGAAGAAAAAAGTGGAGAAAAAAATGTAATAAAAGACGAGAGCATGTATCCGGTCTGGGTACACAAAAATGCATAAAAACGTATTTACCCAATTTTCGGATATCAAGCCTTTCCTTTGTTGCTCCTTTGTTATTTTTTTCTAGTTTACAAGGTAATCACATATGTATATATCTACACGCATACAATGTAGATATGCATGCATAATAATAATAATAATAATAATAATAAACTCAAGAGACAAACTAGAATTCTGTCCATTTTTTTATATCTTTAGGGTACTTGTCCAACAACCCTTCTTTGCTGTTGTCGTCGCCTCGCTTTTCTACATTATCATCATCATTGTAGTCATCTTTTTTAGTCAGGTAACGGCAAACAGATTTTGTACGCATTTTTGGTACTTATTAATTTTGACATGCTTTTCTGTCCATCTACTCATTTGGAGCACTCTGCCAAAAAGTCTTGCAACTTTTTGCTACATATTTACATCTGCTATTTTTAAAAGAGTAGACGCAGTACACCTTTTTTATGTCGGCGATGGTTCTACTGTTTGTCGAACAAAATAAGGCAGCCCAAAGACACAGACGTACAAAAACACACACCTGAATACATATACTCCACCGTCGTGAAAAAACAACACCACCAACCTCACCTAACGTTCAATTGGTATTTTTTTTATTAAATATGAGTATAGTGGAAAATAGTGGGAAGCGAGGGCTATAAAAAGGTGAAAGTAATGGCATGCCTGGCACCACAAAATAATATGCGATAATATCCCATACTTCCCTGGACATGTCCATTAAATAGTGCACAATATTTTTAAAGGGTAACAAAACTTGAATTTTTTACCTTTATGAGTTATAAAATAATAAGATAGAAATTTTTACAAATTAAATGGGTTTTTTTTGCTTCCCTTCCGCTCTATTCCAATTTAACCACAAGTTTCTATAATGGAATAGCGTCAGGTGGCATTATTGATACTTATCAGGTGACAACAGAAAATACAATATATATAAATATTAAATTACATATTATTTGCATAATAATAATCACAATCAGCAAAGTAGAGTAAGTCACCGTTATCAACATGATTAAAATATAAGTATATCTGATATGGTTCAGTATAGTGTGGGGGTGGTGGCAGATGTTACGCTTTCTCCTTAAATTCAAATTCTGTTCCTCTACTTGGTTTAAAAAAAATATTAGTGGAATTTGAGCTTTCTACTTTCAGGCCGCTTCTCTAATAGACTATATTAGTATAATGATAAATGCTGCTTTATAAAAAAACACTAAAATAAAATAAATCTCCGAATCTTTCTCCTTTCGCTACAATGAAAAAGTTGAGAATTTCCAACTGGTTTTTGCATTTAGTCGCAGAGCCTCAGCTGCAGTAGCAACAGCAGTAACCCAACTGAAAGATGTGATCTTTCACTGACTGAGAATGGCTGCTTGCTTTCTTTGTGAAATGAGTGAAAGTGGAATTATGAGGAAGAGCAAAGCATAGACAGAGATTCCTTTTCACTAACAACATATTATTATTTAAGCACACAAACTAACAATATACAAATACACTTACATAGGTAGGTATACTATTATAGTATATAGGTAGAAATGAGTCTTTTGCATGGATTTTATCTCCAGAGAGTGTGAACATTTTCATTTTCCCCCTTCTTCTTCATCTCCTTCTCTCCATCTCTCTCTGAATCTGCTAAGCTGTCCATTGAAAAGGCTTACTTGTTTCTACTCCACATCATCATAATATGCTTAATCATATGTACTTTCATACTTTCTCCCATGATATTCCACTCCTGCTTCTCCACTACTCTCCTTTTATTGTTTTTTTTTATTTCCCTACTCATTCCTAGTATTATATATTCAGCACACACTCCAATCAACAAAAACCTTCACAATTTTATATTTGCTTTTATATTAATCCTTTTTTCATACTCAATATTTCCTTCAATATTGCAAAATTACACGCATTTACCAAACTTTATAATCATTTTTATCCCTCTCTCTCTCTCTCTCATAAACACACACAACTTAAATACACTTTTATGAACTCTTTGAATCCCAATCAGAATCAGATAAAAAGATGTGATAAAAAAATGATACAATTTTATTTCTTCAAACTTTGTTTTTATTTATTTATTTTAGAGGAGAAAAAAACTCGTGAGCAGCGTAAATCAATGAGTGTGAATCTTCCATTTCCAATTTACTCCTCTTGTCACATTGATTGAGTGTTTGAAGAGAGAGAGATGGAGAGGGAGAGAGGGGGAGTGAATGCAGAGAGTGGGCTCTTAGCAGAAGAGTTAATAGGTGAGCTGCTGTTGCTGCCTGCCACTTATTACGAAAAAAAACTTGTATACTTACCTTCATACAAAGAAACATACAAGCCAGGAAAATCCAGCAAAAGCAGCACTGCAGATGCAAACTCCACATAATATTTTCATTTTAAACAAAGTTGTTTATAGCCCAGCTTTATTATTTATGTGTGAGGATAGAGAAAAGGTGATGATAATAGTATTTTAAAAGCATCCTTTCCATCATTCACCAATCCATCCATCCAATAATACACCACCAACCAGTTTGTTGACACGCTACCAAGTACTTTACTTTTTTTCTTTGGAAAGAAAACTTTCTTTTGATAAAGAATGCATCCCAAGAAGTAAGTGATCACGTAGTAGTATACCATTTGTACACCTAAGGTATTTTTGTATTATGACTCCCACACCACTACTTAGGTATTTTACTGTAATACTTACTACTACCTTGGCTTTCTCAAATCAAGACAACTTTTTTTTCTTCTTGGAAACTTGAAAAAAAACTGCAGCAGAGAAGATATAAGAAAATGTCTAGGAAAAAAGGGAAAGGCATTAAGCTGGTGAAAGTGATGTTGATGGTGGTTGTGTATTTTTGTGTTTGTGTCGAGGTGAAAAAAAAAGATTGACGGCTTTTTGTCTGCATCTTTCTCATACTACCTATCTTTCCTGTCAACAAAGCCCATCAACACAAAACCCTTTTTTGAAAAGTCTTTTTTATACTTGTCTGGGACTTCAAAATCTAAAAAAACAAACTATTTGCAGGGGTAACAAAAAGTTTGCAGGATGATAAAATAACTGAAGAAAAAAAAACAGACAAACCAATCCTCACTTCTTATTTTGTCGCTTTGTAGTTGATGCTTTGAAAAGCTGAGAAGTACATGTCACGTCAAAAGGACATATAGACAGACAGACAGACAAACAAACAGAGTGAAACGCTTATACAGGCATAAAAGCAAAACCTGCATCACGTGACCAGACATGAAAAAAATCAGACAAAATGGCATTCGAGTATTTGTATTCATTTGTTTTTTGAGAGGAAATGCTACGTTTGGTTAAAAAATACCATAAGCACAGTCGTTGCATATATATTTTTTGTTTAAAGATGGGGCAATGTGTGACTTTATTATTGATTACTTATGGAAAACTCTGGTAAAAGTTGTGGTGTTCAGTGTGTACTTTATATTCGAGATGAGGATCTTTGATGTTTTCAACCAAGAAGATAAACAAAAATGTGTTCATTGATCTTCTCGTTTATTATTATGATTATTATTCCCCAGAGGCAAATATCAGAGGAGCACGATAGAAACAAGTAAAATATGCATTTATGCATGTGTTTGCCACATCTGGTCGTGTATAGACATATTTGATAATATTGTTAGCACAAAATTGCATAAAAACAAAAGAGTGCACGTAAAATGGAAAATTTCAAGCATTTTCAGTTAAGTGATAATTTTCGTTTTTTAAACATTTTAAATTTAATTAAGCCAAGTCAAGATCAAGATTTTCAGCAAAAAAGCACCCCACAAAAATATTAATACATTGAAAAAATCCTCTTCTTTTAATCTTCTTTGCTCTTTGCTCCCTCTGCATCACAAGAATATTATTCCTCCCATTTTGTCAAGTCATAAGACTAATGTCATTCCATTCATACCACCTATTTGTGTACACATATTATTATTATTATTATTATTATTATTAGTTGTAGTTGAGTTACGTACAAGGGCAAAATACGTATCTCATCAATCATCATCCCGAGTTATTTTTTCTCTGCAGAAGCAGCAGCAGCAGGTGACCACTATTAAAATCCAGCCGAAAAAAATGACTAAAAGGAGACGAAACTGAGTCACTTGACTACTCAAGGAAACTGGGCATCAATAGATTACAAGTTCAATCTTTTACTGTTGCTTTTTATTTTCTTTGAGGGGAAAATTTTTTTTCCTTTTTTTGCTCTCAAACATGCCTCTATATTTTGAATATACTAGATATTATCATGGGATGCATAGAACAAAAATACATCATGTTAAAGGGTTAAGAAAAGAAGCTCAAAAAAGGAATGCACATGGTGTGTAATATATTATGTGCATGAAAAGTAGGTTCTAGAAAGAGAGAAAATGGTAGGAAATTGAAAACCGACTGTTTTGCCAAAGACGGAGACTACGACGACTACCACTGCAACTACCACCATTACTAAGGTATCCATTTACTTAATTGAATGTCAGAATGTGTCATACATACGTACACATGTACATCTGCTGGCACAATACAGTCACAACGCCATGCCACACCAAAGCGGCTTTTTTTCTTTTTCTTTTCAATAGCACACTTCAAGTGAACTCTCTCCCTCTAAACTCCTTACCTTTTAATCTTGATTGAGAGAGCTCGGCACTATATATTCATCCATGACAGGGTATATATTTTTCTATATATATGCTTTGGATACCTATCTATTTTTTGTATACCAAATAGGTATATTAACTATATATTATTTCGTGCGTGGTCACAATGCATCAGTGCATTGAACAACATGAAAGCAAGCATATAATATTATCGGAAAAAAATCCGAATCATTTAGTCACCATGTCATGATGATAAAAAGAAGCGGTAGTAGCAGCAGCGGATATATCTTATTTTGTACCCAGCAACCCCAAGTTTATTTACTTCTCCGATCCCCTCAACTCTTCCCCTAAGAAAATATAATATTATTATTATTATTATGATATCACTCACCCTTAATTGACAATGATGGAGACAAATCCATCTCTAGGTAATGTTCATTAAACATTGCCATAAATTATGGCCCATAGTAATTACTTTACAGAAATATATACATAATTCCAAGAGATTTGATATAGTTTCATTTTGTCCATATGTAATTTAATTTAATCAGCGAATATAATTATAATTATAAACACAACTATCCCTGCGATATAGGTATACATACTTTTTTCTCCACAGAGTAGCATAATATATTATCATATGACTTGTATTTCCAGTATACCTAATTCCTATACCCTTTATTAACAAACAACAACATAATTTGTGGATATTATATATTTGCATATCATGCGGATGTGGATATTATAAATTTATAATAGCATGAGATAATAATAATTGTTATTACTTTATTATTATCGTTGCATCGTTATCTATTTGAGTGGACTAAATGTAATATAAATATAATAATAGCTTCATTTTTTTCTGGAAGGGGGCAACTTGGGTAAACATGCATCAGCTTTATAGTTAGATGGGTATATATATATGGATATATATATTTCTTAATAAGAAACGTTAATGCTACTAGCAAGAGAGTTTACGTGTAAGCTCGCATGCATTAAGGCATGCACACATGTACTAAACAATATGAGTAAAGTGAAAAAAAGTTTTTTTTCCTCCTTTTGGAAGCATAACCACACATCGTATTTGGAACTTTGGAACCAGTGAGAAGAGGAATGGGATGGAATCAGGCGAGAGATTTTTTTTATTGTGTAGCTCACGTATCCAATATCATCGTGATCATCATGATCATCACCACATCATCATACCACAACAACAACCACACACACATACACGGACACAGATACATGAGTATTATGTATAATATACGCATTTGATAAAAAAATAAGGAATATATATATATATATATTATATGAATATATGATACGACTTGTTGTCAAAGGAAATATATTTGGAATGAGGCTCATAATGGAAATGGAATTACCAGTCAGTCATTCGGTATACACTTATTCGGTGTAGCATCACACACGAACCACATCTCGCTTGACACACAAAAAAAGGAAACACTTTCCCTCCACATCTTCTTGTTCTTCTTCTTTTTGGATTGTTGGATTCAATTTCCCCCTAACTTCGTTAGAGAGCGACTATTTCTCTCTCTCTCTGAATTCAACCTCACTCAGCTCACATCTTTTATTTTTCCTTGTTATTATTATTATTATTATTTTCATACATATGACTTATAACTTATGACTATATCAGATGAAGAGAAAAAAAAATGCTAGTGTTTCTCACTCTTTTTACTTCTCATCCTCTCTCTCGATGCTGCTGCTGTTGCTTTTTCTGCTTTCATCCATCAACCGGTGAAAAAAAGCCTCACATCACATCACACACACACTAATACAAAGGTAGTCCATTTATATTACATTAAGAATGAGACAGATCTCTCTCGTGGATGGATGACAAAAGAAATGGATTCCAATTCTTTGCTTTTCACTAGGGATTTCCTATCTTACTTCCACAAGAAAATAAAATGTATCTTCGTCTTGTGTGTATCCATCTTTGTAAGTAGCGTTGTAGCAGTGGAGAGGTCACCTGGTCTGGCTTTTTGGCTACTTTTGACCTTTCCTCTTATGCTTGGTACACCAACCCTTTTTTTATTCTCTGATTCTCCTAAATAAGTATACAATATAATATATCTAAATGCAATGTAATAGATTACTCAAGACTCTACCTGAGACTAACCCGAGACTAACACTCTTTTCTTGCTCACTTATAAATATATTTTTTTCGATGTCGAAAAAAAATTATCTCTGTGGTCTCAAAAAGAAAATGAATCGTTTGAGAAATAGGAGATCTCTTTCTCATTGTGTATGTTTGTGTGCCTGAGAGAAAAAAAAAATCTGTAGCTGGGTTTCCTCTAAAAAAGGAAGTAAAGCTGCAGTGGAGAACAAGCTGAACCAGAAGAATAGTGTAAAAGAAGCAGCAGCATTCACACCGGTACTCACCTTGTGGCCCTGACCATAATATTATATTACAGTATATTATGCGTATATCTTCTTTGTTCTCAGCGTAACAGCACACCACTTCTTTACCTTTTCTTCAAGTAATTGGGATTGGGCACAATACAATGGTCTACAAAGTAGTGGAGAAGTGTATTACCTGGATATATTTGTGTGCATGTGTGAAACTGAGATTAGCTAGACAGCCTATTAGAGAGAGAGAGAGAGAGAGAAAGAGAGAGAGAGAGAAAGAAAGCATGTCCACAGGTTGGGTAGGAGTAATGGCGTGAAATTGTCGTTGCTCCTGGAACGCCAATACAACTGGGAACATTATCAAAAAGAAAATAACAAAATAGAAAAAGGTAGACTGGTGAGGATGCCAAGATAAATAAATATTCTCTGGGAGAAAAAAAATGTATGGAACAACAAAACTGTGATGCCTCTCTCTCTCTTTTCTATCTTCTTTTCCGGGAGATACATGAATTAAGTGGAGACTACAATAATAATAGATACATATATAATATATATATTATAAGGGAGTATATACATACTTGAAGCAACTGCTGTAGCCGGAGCATCCAGTCAAGTCAAACAAAGTGACAAGTAAAAGTGCGAAAAGGCAGCAGATATTTTATTTATTTATTTTTTAAGTTGGAGAAACCAGGGAAAATAAGAAAAGTGGAGAGAAAAAGGACAAAACAAAGTATTTATATTTATTGGGGGCTTCCTTCTTTATCTAATTTTGTTCATTTTGTACTTCACATGTTAGTCCTTTTTACTGTATATCCCTTTTTATGTGTATATTTATCTAACATACATTTAAATACACACAATGTTTAGTTTAAAAGGGGTCGTACATAAATGACGTCACTCAATGAGTTTCCCAACTCTTTATACATAATTTTCGTATGAGAGCTCTTTCTGAGTTAAAGGTACTCGGTACCCTCAAGAATAATAATGTTGGTAACACAAGTCATTTATAAATTTTTATGTTTTAGCTTGCCGAAAAAAAATGGTGAGTAAAATGATAAGTTTAAATACCACACCCACTTTTATTCTTCTTTTAAGCTATAACGCAACGCAGAAAATGAATATGTCTTACTTTTTTTGTCATTATCAATTTCCCTCTTGCAACTTTGTACAATCATTTTAAATAGAACCAACTTTGCCTATCAGTTATCTCCTTTTCCTGAACTTGCATCAATTTATTTTATTTCAAAATTGAAACGACATTTATTTCATTTTCTAAACGACAGCCATTTAACATTTATCTTGCAACAACACTCAATTATTTTAATAAATTAATAAAAAATGCATGTTTTTTCCTTCTTTTTTATAGTCGCCAACCCGAGTACATACATAATATATTTTTTGTGTCGTCTTTTTTTTATCGATCTGTTTGCCTAAATTGGAACTGAAAAAAAGAACAATTTGCTTGTTGAAAAAAGAACAAACGATATTTATTTAATGTTAACGCCACGTTACTACAATTTCACTAGTGGTTGTGCAGTGGTAGTTGAGTTGATACATGACAAATCACCACCAGAGGCAAAACTGATAAAATATTTATAATTCTTGTGTGTGTGTGTGTGTATTTATCTGTGTGGGTGTGAGTGAGTGAGCGCGGGCGCGCATGCGCTCCTCTTTCACACAGTTACACATTCTGCATAATCTATTGGTTAATAAATATTTGTTCTATTGTACATGTTATTATTACATTTTACGTATTATTATTATTATTATTAAAGGTTAGAGGAAACGAAACATATGTGCCCATGTGTGCAAACACGAATCTTAAGGGTTTGTTCAAATATCATGTAATGCCCATCAGAAAATAAAGTGGACAATTCAAATGCCACATTGGCACATATTTTCAAAGTCAACAAACTTTTTTCCGAATTAAACAAAAATCTTTTACATGGGGAGTTGATTCAAAAAAAATATATTGATATACTTTTAGCAGTACATGTTACTTGAATGTCCCCAAGGAACTGGATAATAATAATGATGGAATACAATGACTGTTTAAATATTTTATGCAAAGCCAAACTTCATACGTCTGGTTTTGACTGATAAAAATCCCTCTTGCCAGAGAGCTTTTGCATGTGTACTTTCTCTGACAGGAAACCTTGGCTAACATTGCGTTGTTTAATACGAACAGTTATATAGGTCGTTATCGTATTATGTGTAGAGGGTTGTGGTGGTAGTTTCTTCACTCATTAGAAAGTACACTGGAGAGAGAGAGGCACACTTATTTCTTCAGCGGTTTTCATCATGTACCTTTAAATTTTTGGTTTGGTTTTTTATTACCCCAGTTTTATCCACGATACTAATATTCAAATTCTTTGAAAAAAAAACATTATGCTTCCATACATCCTGTCTTGAAAAAATATACCATCAAAGAAAAAAAAATCCAATTTTGTACATTTAATGAGCAAAAAAAGTTATAGCGAAAAAAATCTAAAATGTTTCTTTTTCTACTAAAAAACAAGATCCAAAAGATGGGCAGAAAAATATGTAATGGTAAGTCATTAGATTATACATAAATACAAGAAAATGCTTTCATAATCAGTACTGCTTGCTTCGCTGCTTAAAATATTCTCTCTACGAATCAGGGAACTAGATACCAGGGAGATACAAGATGTTACCAAGTCACAAGAAGAAGAAAAACCAGCATACAAATAACCTTGTATGTTTTAACGCTCAGTTGCGTTCTTAATGCCTTCAACTGACTCTTGTCAGTATATCCTGTTTCATACATATAATACATGAATAAACCACTTGTTTACATATATTTTTATTATTATAAGGATGCCTTGAAGAGAAATAAAATATTGATGATAAAAAATAAACGTATTATGTCATGTTGCTTACGTGCTAGCACATCGAAAACACTCAAAAAATAAGCATTTGAACATGATTTGCGGAATATTATGTTTTTTTGGCTTTAAAAAATTTGTAATGTTTTTTTATACTTTGTTAATATTCGTCCAAATAAAAATGAAGAAGATGATGATGATATGATAAAATAAACCCTGAAGGATAATAATGATGATGATCCATTTTTTAATGCTGGAAGCATATCCACAGCAGAAGAAGCAGCAATGGATGTGGATGACTAGAAAAAGAAGGATAAAGCATTTTTGTGGCTGTATCCTGTCAACTATTTTTTCTATTTTCCACCAAAGAAAATCACTTAATTTCCAGCAGAGATCGTACAACATGAGCATATTAATAATAAGGTAATGTATGTACGTGCAATATACATATATTTGTATGTGTGTACGTTATCGACAACGCGACCAACAAATTTTCTTGCTGTCTTTTCCATTAAATGCTTTCCAACACTCAAATCGTCAATGTGAGAGTGAAAGCTTTATGAATCATGAAACATGGTTTGATATTCAATTGGGCTTGTCAGGGAAGGATGGGAGATATACGAGGATAGTCGTAAACCAAACTACACAACAAACAGCTCATCTAAAAAATAAAATTGTGCTGAGGGAAAGGAAGCAACACAACAGATTATACCCACCAATCTACTAGTGGAAATTTGCGAATTTTAATATGAGTATTCAATCTTGTATAATAATCAAGGATTGCACGTCCAGTGAATGATGGAATATATCCACTGTCCGAAATGAATGTAATCCACTATTTTCTAGTGGCCGAAATGGAAAAAAGGCCGAAATGCAAACTTACATGCATTCAAGTGCATACATGGAGTACAAGGGGCATTATGAAACGTTGATTTCCTCCATTTTAGGCATTTAGTCCATGACCACCACAATAAGGAGTGGGCGGGGATTTTTACCATCTCTGTAATAATACGTATGTACATGTTCTAAACTTGTATGACTCTGTTGCTTACAAGTATTGGAATGTCATAAGTGCAAAGTAAATGAATGAATGTAAAGATGGTAGGAAGAATTGCCATTAGGCTATTACATATGCCAAAAATTACATGATTTTGTCGCGTGAACAAGTTATTTGCCATTTATTCCTAGCAGCTACGCTATGGGTATCAAAGATGGAGTGAAAAATATGTCAATTCCCTTCTACTCCAGAAAGGACTGATGATTTAACCTGATTTTAGATCTTGTCACGAATATATCGTCCTTAAGGTACCGATTACCGAATACATAATCCAAGAAATTCTAATGATTTGAACAAGAATAGCCGGCGGACAACATGAAATGATTAAGAACCGTGTGGGCGCTTTCATAATACTGTATATTTGATGCTTTTCGATGTTTTGTATGAAAAGTCTTACAGGTTTTGATTGATTCTCTCAATCTCAAGGCAAATAAAAAAAGAAAAGTGAAAAAATACATCACGCAATCAATATTCCAAGTAAATATATTATATATGCCTTGTGCTATTACTTATTTTATAAGAGTATTGTGAAACCTTTTCACAACATCCAGTAAGCGGAGGTGGATGGTCAGAGGATATACAATTAATATGCATGAAATACAAATGTCACATTTGAAATGTGTAACGCCGTCATTTTTAAATCTTCATCGCCCAAACCACACTCGCCTTCATAAGTTTCGAATTTCAACCAAAAGGATATTACAAAATGGGGTTCACATTTACACACATACTAATGCAAAAGTTTAACACATTCAGTACTCATTCTGTATCATGTTACCACAAAGATTGAGTATACCGAAATATTAAGCTTAGATAATTCTCTTTTGAAAATGCATTATTAACAAGTGCGCCACTTCCTCACTACCTTACTTGACCAGTTTTAATCATTTTATTTTTCATACGCAATTTAAATTTCACAGCCCTCGTCGTTGCTGTCGCAGTCATAATGATCATCTTGCAATGCATCAATTCCATAATCTAGTTTCTATGATGCCATTCATGTGATACATCAAAAGTGTATCATTATCACAAACACGCAAAAACCTTTAACGTCAAAAGCCTCCAAGCGTATTTTTGTGTGTGCACAAATTCATATTTACATATATAAATATACCTACTATAAATATATATGTAAATATATATAAAACTATATATATACATACCTACATATAATTCTGTTAATGTCGCTGTTGCAGATATTATCATCTCATCTCCCAAAGAAAAAGCCAAATTCCTATCCTCATATTATCATTTATGACATGCAAAAATGATTCATTCCATGCACTCCAGCGTACCAGGTACCGTTTGTTTACAAACGGTAAAAGCATAATGAATAAACATTATGCCTACCTATTTTTTCTACATTTCAAAAGGATTATATTGCACCAACATATATTATTATTATCATCTCCACCAGGTTTCCTTTTTTTGGTGGAAACCTCATTATTTCGTGTAGTCACCGCACAGATGTATTAATTTCATTTTCATCATCACCACTAGCGAAATACATAACATATATGTATGTATTAAAGTGTACATATAAAACCACCATATCATCAGGATTCAATTTTCTAAAAAGGGAGTATCCATGTAGCACGTCACGCAAAAATCTTCCTCCTTCAAAATAAAGCCCTATGGATGTATGTACGCTATAAAAACTACACAGACATGTACATACCGTAAATCTTCGTATAGAAGCCGGGCCTCAATTAGTAGCCGGCCTTTATTATTAACCTGTAACATTAGTAGGACAGATTTCAGAAGAATGATTTTTTAAATATAAGCCTATGCTTGTATTGGGGGATTTACGGTGGTTATGTGTATACGTATATGTTTTACTTTAATCTCCCACCTCCTAAACCAAAAGAAAATAGAGGACATTTTATAGGAATGATCCCAATATCATTACATCCCAGTTGAGTCAAGGAATTTATTAGAGCGTAAGTGCACTGAAGTACCCACACATATTTATTATTGCAGTTTATGTTGAAATCTTTCATGAAAATGGTTGCTGGTTTTTCCAAGAAAAAAAATGTAGTCTCATTTTTTCCTTATCCTCAAGGGGTACTCGTTACTTCCGATCACAGACACATATATATACACACACACACACACACACACACACAAGTTACCATTCCCATTATTAAAGTGTAGCCAACAGGCTAAATATTCTTGTTTTTCTTACACTCACAAAGCTACCAACTTTTTTCTTCTTTGGATTTTACTCAGAAAAAAATAATCTTAAAAAAAATGCTTCAGGTATGTCAGTGAGTGAAAGCATGTAAAAGTAGAATGTAGCCAAATAAAAATACACGTACACTTATTTTTCCCTTTCTTTTTTTTCTCTCGCCTCTCTACCTCAACTTTTTTCTCTCTCCACTTTCCAAAGTTAAAAAAATATATAAATAATTTGTAAGAGCCACAGCAATCTCATAGGTTACAAAAAATACTTACTTGACTTGCTTTCGTGTAGTAGTTGCTTACAGGGGAGATAAGCTGTTAACCGAGTTTGAAACCATTATTTCAACAGATAAGTACTTTTCATTTTGTAGAAAGAAAGTGCACAGGACCATTGTTGTTTTTTCTCCTTTTTACACACACAAAAATAAAAATAAACTTACAACTCGATCATCATTTTTTCCCATTCACTTTCTCCTTGCACCAAAAATCCTACAGGATATCTTTCTTTGTTTTTGGTAGCTTCAACAAGGAGATTATCTATGTTTATGGCTTGCTGTATATTATAAATACTTTAAAAATCTGTAGTTTGTTGGCTTTTCCTTGGTTTCAAAGATAAAAATAAATTATAGTCTCGCGAAAAAAGGTTTTTCTCTATGGCTGCTACAAATAGAATGAGTTGAGAGCTAAAATAAAAAAAGGGAGAAATGTAGCGGGCTCACACACAAGACAAGTTTGATGAAGAGAGGTGGCGGTTGTAATTGGGGGAAAATGCGTTTCCAAGTATCTGTCTATTTTCACTATTTTTTTCATTTCATCAACCCAATTTATTTTCCAAACTGCCATGTTCCCTTCTCCCCATTTCATCCCTTTTCCTCTTAGCATGG
Source organism: Paronellides praefectus (assembly GCA_027744595.1). Lineage (NCBI taxonomy): Eukaryota > Metazoa > Arthropoda > Collembola > Entomobryomorpha > Paronellidae > Paronellides > Paronellides praefectus. The sequence continues at coordinate 45,107 of JAITYZ010003952.1, forward strand.
CTATTTACCAATCATCATTATCATCATCAAGACTCATGAGTCATGACGTTGGTCAGGGAATGAGGGACATTTGTTTGCTGGTCTTCAACGACAGGAAATCAGCACTGGTCTCTCTATACTCTGTGTATTTACTGTGAGTTTACTACTACTATTAAAGCTGCTAATAGATTGCCAGTGATGATGATGATGACTGATTGAAAAAGGCCATCAGTCTTTTAATTATTGGTTGGCTCTACCTCCCTCTCCATCTCTCGCCCTCTTTTTCCCTGTCACTCTGACCAATTCAATTTATTTAATTAAGCGATATATTCTCTGCCCACAAGGTAGACTTTCTTTGAGCAGTGCACTGGTTGTTGGCAAAAGACCGTACGCCGTATATTAGGTATATATACACTCAACTCACAATGGACCGTTGACCGTGTGTGTGTTTTTGTTGCCGTTTATCGCGACATTTATTACGGCCTCGAGCAAAATGAGAATATAAAGTGCTACGTGCTCAGCAATATATTGCCACTTACAAACACACACAAACACACAACAACAACGCTTGATTTCTCCTTTTCTATTTGTGCTTGTGAATGTACAACAGCCCAGGGTCCACAATGTTGAAGGAGGGCAAAGTTATGAAATTATATGGATTATGTGGACAGTACTCCACCGTAAATACTTTTCAATCAATCAATCAATTAGCCAGCTTGGAGAGTTTTGATTGGTCCTTTTTTCAAAATTAGCTGGGAAAGGAAATATTCAGACAAATTATATCTTGTCAACCAGCATTACAAATCCCTTTCACTAAAAAAAATCTTTTGAGATGAATATTTTTTTGTGTTTTGAAATTGTCAATCATACTATGCAGAAACATGAATGTCATGTGAACTAAAACTCTTGTTTTTTATTTTGTTTTAATTTAAATTTAAATGCTTGCGTGCCAGCAAAAATGTATGCAAATATGAGGTTAGTACTTATTACTGTATATTCAAGACAATTGAAAATTTAATATAAGCCTGCAGATGGGAGGAGAAAATGGCAAGAAGAAAAGGAAAGTAGACACAACAATACATCTACGAGGCAGAATAATATTATCTGACGTGATGACTTGAGGGTTTTTTTGTGGGGCCTTAGGTGATAAAACATGTGTTTCTTTAGAAGAGTTTCCCTTTCGCCACAGGAAATGTTGGGTAATACTTCAAAAACACATACAGGAAATATCACACCGAGCAATAAGCTTTTGTATAATTGTAGCAAACATGTTTATATTATGAAAGTAGAGGGAAAATGATATAATGAGGATGATGAGCAAGAAAATAACAGATGACAGAGATAAACACGTCAGTGGAGAGAAATATAATAAAATCTTGTCTCTTTCCTTCTTTCTATTTGTTCACCTTTTTTCTGAAAAAGAAAATAAATGTATTTTTTTCTGTTTGTTTACAAAATGAGAAAAGTATAATTTGTCGTCACTTTTTTAAGAGCTTTATAAACTTGAGCCCGCATATTTTTTTATTTAGAGAAATCAATGTTGAAGAAGTGAAAAAAATCATTCATTTTAATAAACTTGTTGTTTTTCTTTTTTTATAAAAAAAATAAAGGAATAAAAGATGAAAAAATATGAAAAAGTTTGTTTTTTTCTATTTAACGTGTAAGTGATGTGATGATGAGGATGATATGAGGTTGGCAGCAACAGAAGAAGAGAATAATAATAATAATAAAATGAAATAGAAAGCCGGAAGATGTGGAGGATGAGAATAGAGAGGAGAGAGGGAGGGAAGCAGAAAATGATTTTGCTGCTACTGCTGATGCTGATGAGGATGGATGATGTGATGGAAACATGTAGAGTCACTTTACAAAGTGCTAAATTATTCAGTAGCAGCAGCACTTTTTACTGCCACTCAAACACTATCTCACTTTTACTTTCGCTTAAAAAGCTATACACACACATGTCTTCTTTGCCTTGTTCGTCTGTCGTCTTTTCCCTGAATCATCCTGAATATAAAACCATATTTCACAATTTCACAATGGGTGGGTGGATGCTGCTGGATCCTCCAGGAAAAAAAACAAGTGACTGGCATCATATGATAAGTGGTACACTAAAACTTTGCTTATGCATATAAAACCACGTTTTTTATATAATATACAGGGTGTTCCATAAATATATTATCTGGGAAATATATAGTTTTTAAACATTTTTTTTATGACTTTAATCTGAATTGAAAGTGAAAGTTGAAAAAAAAATCAAATCTGCCTAAATGTTTTTACGAGCACTGGAAATGTATTCTATTTAAAGAGAACCCTGTATAGAAATATATCCTTTTGTATGCTTTTTATGTAAGTGTATCCACCTTTTTTACTCTATTAGTATCATAAATCCTTATGGAGTTACGGCTTTTGGACTATGTGGTTCACAACGCGACGATTACGATTATTTGGATGAGTGAATATAAACTAAACTATGTATATTACCAGCAGCAGAAGCGGTAAAATAGCTACGCACACTTTCCCTTTTGTTTATATCTTCTCTATATATTTTCTTTCAATTTTTCGAGAATATACTGCTTTGGGATATATATATATATATATATATATTTGTATGTATCGTTTTAACTCAAAGTGAAATGACTTGAAAGAATTGTTAGAGAATAACAAAAAAATAAATTAATAATCTCTGGCAGTCTGTCTATTTGTCTTGAGATGTAATGGCAAGGGAACCACCATTCTTTCTCTTGTCTTTGTCCTTCCAGCAAGGATAAAATAACAAATGGTGAAAGTTAGTCATTCATTTATTTCTCTCTGACAAGTCTGTCTGTCAGTCTGTCCACCCGGTTTTCCTTTTTTTCAAAACAAAAAGTATGAAAAAAACAAAAGTTCATTTCACTTTGTAAAGTTGTTTAATAGAAAACTGAACACAGTCCTGGTTTACAGCACTACTCACATTTATTTACTTTTTGCTAACAGTTTGTGAAATGTTAGCTTTAAAAAAATATTGCAAACTCGTAAAAATAAAAAAAAGTAAATGAAGCAAAGTTTTTATTTGTGGGTGTGTACACACTGTGTGTACACTGTATGAATAAAAGCTACATTATGAATTACATTACTTTTTTAACACATACTTTATTCACATGCTTGTCTGCCTGGAAAAATAACATTTTTATCCATTTTCTTCCATTCTTTCCACTCTGTTTTGTCTTGAGTTGAATTAAAAAATATTAGTAATGTTCCCGCCTTCCAAATCAAAGTTTAGCCCACACACGCACGCGGATAACAAATTTTTTTGCACCTTATCCCAACTTCCATACCCAAACTTTCTTTTCACACAATTGATTTGATTATCATCACCATATCAGGCCATCATGCGAGCAAACTCAAACTGACCATACAACAAAAATATAATATCATGTCATGCCGCCAAAATTTGTTTTCCTACCAGTTTTCTCCGAATTTTTGCACCAAAGGAACTGAAAGGAGAAAAAAAGTAGGGCTATAATAAATTGTTATTTCTTTTATTGGGACGATCTATGAGTCTTGTGCTTGAGTGTGTGTTGAATGTAGACACAGTGAAATGTTTTGTCGAATTTTTCTCCTATCCTATCATCCAACTATTCTCCTGCCAGCCATCAGCCATCATGTCATATATATTTTTTGCCTTGTTTACAAAACATTTTATCTCTCAGACAAATATATACAGAGAGAGAGAGAGAGAGAGAGAGAAACAGTATTACAATTTACAATTGTTTACATGTGTGTGTATGTGTATGTAAGAATAGGTGAGCAATAAAAATGCTCCCACCGGCTTTATTTTTTATACCTTTTTTACTCTTTCTTCAAAAATTCCATTGAGATTGATAATGGATGTGCTGCGGAAGGGTAAAGCCCCACTAGCACCACCAGTAGTAGTAGTGGTAGTAGTAGTACCAGTGGAAAAAAGTGTTTGTTTCGCTGCTACTACCACCACCACTGCTATTGCTCCTTCACAAAACAACAAGCATGTTCCAATGCAAGCATCCATCCACCTCTTCTTTAGTACCACAGCCACGTCAACTAGTCCAAGTAAGTATAAAAAGTCTACTACTACCTACAAATCTTTCATGCATGTATGAATGCTTCATCATCCTTCTTCATTCCTTTCTCTTCTTCGTGCTCGGTTGAGTCTTTTGGGAATACCTTGGGATTGTATGCACAACAAACGTTTATAACAACAGAACGGTGAAAAAAAAGAAAAAAAAAGAAACTTGGAGAGGTGGTGGTTACAATAATACCAGTAAAGACTACAACTAGTGTACTGCTCTACATGTATGTTGTAGTATATATGGAGTATGTAGTGGAGTTCAAGTCGAGTGGAGCAAGAAATTTGGAGGTAAAAAAACTTGTGCAAGAAAAAAATAATTTGACAGACGAAATAAAAGTAGAAAAAAGTGCACATGGTCAACAACATGCATACTAGAGGGAAATAATATTAAAACCTTTTTTCGCATTTAAACCTTCAATTTGTACTGATATTTTGGGAAAAAAGGAATTAAAAAAATATTATTCCCCCCCCCCTTTTTTTCAGACGTTTTCATGCAGAAATTCCGGGTGAAATATTTTTGACACGTAAGTATCCCCACTCCAGAATCAACTGAAACAGACACAGGAATGGTTAAGAAAAAGTGTTTTTATTTTTTTCCTGTATAAATTTCCAGTGTATAGTTTCGATGTGTAAAGCTGCGTTGTTGGAGTGAAAGTTGGGGTATGCCACAATAACAGTCAGAAAAGAACAACCTAACTTTATTTTTTTCTCTTTGCTGTTTATTGAGTTATCGTCTACACTATCCTGGCATGTAGGATGACGATGATGATGTTGATTGACCATGTCCATCTCTGTCCATCATTTTGCTGCTGCTGCTACCATCCAGCATAGAACAGAGTACACATTATTATCCTTTCATGTTGCTTTGTTTAACGGACGCAAGTTTTTATCCCCAATATTTCCCTTTAAAAACAATCCAAAAGCAAAGAGAGGTGCGTTTCTGTTTGTTGACGATGATTGTTATTATTGTAGATGTTTGATGTGGAATGGAACGACGTACTCTACTCAATTATACGGGCATGTAGTGGGCTGGAGCACACACGGATGGATGGATGGATACACACCGCAATTATTTCCGTTTCCTGGGTCGCCATCACCACTCAAGTGTGCAAGCCACATTGTGTGTTGTAGATATGAGTATGTATATTAATATGTGTGTGTGTAGCTTTCTCCGAAAAAAAAGTCCGTGACGGCGACCACAAAATTGAAATTTGAGTGGTGGATTTTGTGCATTGATTTGATTTTTGATTCAACAAACAAGCGGAAAAATTCATATATGTACTCATTCAAGTGATACATACCTATCACAATGACGACCATAACAAAGTTAAATTAATACACTGACATATATGCCCTGAATACATAATAATCATAATGGCATGTATGTACCTATAATCATGTACGAGCATTTGCAACGAGATTAATAATATCCTGTCGTCTTGAAGTAAAATGATTACAATATATATTTCATGATTCATTGTGTTTAAAATTGGGATTTATACTTTTACTCAAATAATGGAAACACAATGACATACTAAACCAAACTATACCTTTTCATGTTTTCGAGGAATTTATAGATGGAAGGTAAAAGATATAAAAAAATGATAGAGAGAAGTAGAATAAATAAATGAGTAAAGGAGAAGGAAAAGCGGTATTTTTTTATAGGATCACCCCAAACCAGAGGAACAACAAAACTTCTCTCTCTCTCTCTCTCTTTCAGCGTTGCAAAGACGACAAAGCTTGGAGATGAAGAGAAGAAGTTTAGTACACATTTCCAAGATGCCCTGGGGAATTAAAGAATAAGCAGGCAAGAGAGAGAGAGAGAGAGGTGAGATGGGAAGGTGAAAGTATGCTTGGTGTACTGTGTTGTGTGTGTGTGGTGGATGAGGTGGTATCATCACTGCTCCTTTTAAAACTACTAAAAAAGTGTACTTCATAAATTTCTGATGACATTGACGATAGTAGTAGTGTATTTTTGTAAAAAAAAAGAACAAGAAACATTTTTTTGCGAAAAGAATAAAAAAATCGTGTCATTTTTTCTTAAGTCTAAATCCATCCACCACTCGTGATATCCAAGCTGTTCTTCAAAATACTTACATAAACAGTGCATAATTTAATATTGCATGAAATCCGTGCCAGCCAGCTCTATTGTAACTCGTAGTATGGCAGTAGTGGTGCGTTGTATGTAGTGCCATTGTTGTTTGGTTGTGTAAAAATGATGGGCAAGTAAAATTTCCACACTTTTTTTTCATCTTCTGTGTGCAAAGTAAAAGTACAAATGCAAATATTCACGGCGACATCGACAACAACATGACGATGACTGCGAGAGAAGTCGTTTGATGATTATGTACCTTTTGTACATGTAGGTATAATACATATATATGTGCCTAAATATATATATTTATATATATATATTATGTATACCTAAATATGTATATTTTTTATACATGAGAAACTTGTAAAAAATAGTCGAAGCAGCGATATAGATAGTGTCATTATTATTACAACAATGCCATCTGCTTCATATACCAAAAAGGTACTCGTCATGTGACGCCTTTTGAAGAAGAAGCAAAGTTAAGAAATCCTTGGGGTGTTGCAAAACTAAAATGTTGCAGTCGTTTATAGATAAATCTGTCATGTAGTGTTACAGCTCTAGTTAATACACAGTCTAGTATCAAGTTGTTATATATATTATTCACCTATTGTAGGTATATTTATATTTATGTCTAGTCCCTCTCGGGGGAAACGTATGCTTTGTCTTGGTACTGGACTGACAATAAAATAAATAATTCCCAGTGTGTATGAATGTGAGCTTAATCAATTTTGCTTCTTGGGATATTAAGAAGAATTCGAACACAAAACCAACAAAGAGAAATAGTACTTCTTTTGGAAGGGGTTGAAAAGCAAGTATCGAGAAATGCCAAGTTTTTTTAGTAAATAAAAAAGTGTGAATATATTTTTGGATGTGGATAATACAAACAGAAACGGACCACATTGAAAATAAATAAATAAATAATCACAATTCCTTTTGTATTTAAGCTTTAGCATAGTTAACACCAATGGGTATATTTAGAAAAAAAAGCGAAATGATGATGGCGATTATATCGGCACGAGGAGGACGGACGCCGAGGAGGACATGATATTATTTTTATTTGTTTGTTCCACACTCTTCAACTTCCACTACCAAAATAATAATATACTTTTTCCTTCTCCGATTATGCCAGCTGTTTTGAGGAATGGCGTGGTGTGGTGTGTCTAACGGTTAGACTCTAACCGACGACGCATATACTTACTTTATACACATTTTTTTCCGAAAAGGAAGGAGAAAAAAATGCACATTTTGACAGACAGACAGAGTGTAGTATTAATTCTTCTTGAGCTTCTCAACTCTGCTAATGATGACTTAAATAAATATTATAGTATGCAGATGTATGAAAAAATAGAGGTAGCAAGTAGCAAACTAAAGTATACCTATTATTATTATTGTTATTATTTATTCTTGTGTAGACTAAAAGTATTAAGTATTCGTCGTCAACTGCACAACACCCAGAAACATAGATATATTTTTTTTTGCAAAAAGAAAAATTGTGTTCATGTAAATAAGATGTAGAAAAGTACAAGGTGATGTTTAGACAAACGGACAAACCGTTTTATCATCATCATCATAAAAAAAATTCTATTTTCCCTGCTGCTAATATATCAAACACAACATTTTCTCTGCATGCATGCATGTATGTCTGCGTGTAACTATATATTACAAAGGTATGCAATCAATCTATTGAATAATATGAACTTATACAATTTGTATATTTACATTGTATAACATTTAATAAACGGGAGCCGCTCTTGTTATTATTATTATTACCTATTATTATTGTCATTATACCTAACTTGCTATTTATTTATGAGAGCTGGAGTAGTTCCTCTGAGCTGCTACTTTTAATTCCAGTTTTTGTACAAATCTACAGACACACACACGAACCAACACAAGACATTATGCTCACCATCACGACCATGAATATTGGCGAACAGGTAAGAAAATTGGAAGGAGAGCATTGTCCATCTACGGCCTTTAAAAAGTAAGAAGAAGGTATCATCGTCCTTATTTTTCTCAACATACCATATTGGAAGACGAAGAAGAAGAGAAGAACAGAGAACACGCAACGCAACGTGCCACCATCACTACCTTACCAATAAACTAAATGTAACAACAACAAAAACTAAGGTAGACAGACAGACAGCTATATATGCTGGTATGTATATATATTGACGATTGTCGGTGGTGGTGGTGGTGATGGTGAGTGAGTAATTTTTATTGTACATGTCAAGCAAAGTCAAGTCAAGTCACGGGACAAGGGGGAAAAATATGTACATACTACATACAATCCAACTCTTCAGCAGGCATGTGCCCATATCCATATTCCTTGTCGGCACTTTCCAATTGATATTGGCCATTACTATTATTATTATTATCAATATTGCTACTACTTCCTTTGCAACTTTCTCCTGCCACTTACTATACAGCTGAGCTCAACTCTCTCAATAAGTTTTTGTTTTTACGCGTGTTCCTTTTTACCTTGGTCACATCACCGTTTTGCATTTTCCTTGCTTATAACTTAAGATTTTATTAATACACTTAGGTATACTTGCTACTTGTTTCATATATTATCTCTCTCTCTCACTCGCTGTTTTATTGACTGATTTACTACTACTCACCATCGCTCACAACAAACTCACACTCTTTTTTTTTGCTCCGTATTTTCACCATAAGCCTTGACCATATTCACATTGTCAATAAATATATATATATATTGTAGTGGAGTGGAGAATGAAATACCTACATATTATTCACGTGTGCATATTAAAGTTCATCATCTCCTTCATTTTCATGCGGGGAGATAGAGAAAGAGAGCCAAAAGTATTTTACTTTTTAATAAGACAGCTTTATACAGCGAGCATTTGTAGCACCAGAGGAGGAGGAGAAAATGTGGAGAGGGTTCTACTTTCTCTCTCTGTCTTTATATTTCCTTTTTAATAAAGCGCACACTTGTGTGGCAAAGAAGCTGAAAAAAACTTTCTATTTTGTTGTTGTGTTGTTGATGTAGTACACTACCGTGTGTTTGTGTGCAGAAGAGCACCCTCCATTATTCAATGCATAATTTAAGGGTTTATGTGTTGTTACGCTGCTATTGATGGTATTAATGTTCCTTTTGTTTGCTACCTCATAATATTTTACACTACTGCGTACGTTTGCTGCTGCCAAAGTGTAAGTAAAACAGAGGCGTTTAAAAAAGAAAGAAGGCGAATAACGAGTAGGGGGAAATGGTATAATACAGCAAGCGTATAATAATTGATTTGTGTTTTGTACACAAAGCTATAATAATGATAACGACGTTTTTACAACTTTGTATTTTCCATCCACCAAAATATATACTACGAGGTGGCAATATTTTATTTGTTGACACAGGGAAAACGTGGAAATGCATTTAGTTTTCTTTCTTTTTTACATTTTTTTACTCTCATATTTTTTTGCATCGATGGAATATATCAGCTAACCCAATTCAAAATAAGAGCTTACAATTGTATAAATTGTTGTTATTATATGGCTTGAAATTGAATGCCGTGTGTAAGGATGAAAAATTACGATAACCGATACAACCTCTTTATTAACTTTTCCAAAGAAAATTAATCGTTCATTTTTTAAAGGAACTAGACTTCACTTTAGTAATGGCGCTACAAACGTTTTTAAACTTTTAAATTGCATTTTAATTCGCCATACATCATCTTCATCTTTCTGTAATTATCCTTGCATTTAAATACACAGCAGCAGACAAAAGTTAAAACTTGAAAAAAAAAAGTTTAATAATAATTTTTTTCTTTTTTTTGTGTCAATTTTTCGGGTCTCGCATACTTTTTACTAAATATTAATGCTGTTATTTTATCTACTGCTGTCTATACCATAATTTTATACTAAATACGGTAGATTCACAAGATGATATTTTATGATAAAAGCATTATCATCATCATCATCATCGTCGTCGTATTTCATTTTGTGTCGCTACGCTTTGTTGTCTGTGTATGTGTACTATGGAAGAGAGGAGCACAAGAGGAGCAGCAGAGAAAAGATCAAAGTATTCTAGTTTTAGTTATGATGGCTACTGGGTAGGAAAGCTGATGATGATGTGATCATGTGATGAGGTTTCTGACTACAACCACCACTAAATATTATACAACCTATAATCTGCATCTCATGTGGTGCACCTAAATTGGACAGCAGGGTACAATGCGTAACAAACTGATGAAGATTATAAATGTAACATTTATAATGACTTTCTCAGTCAAGTAAACTTAGTCAGCCAGCATCATCAACATCATCATATTTTGGGCCATCAAATTTATTTATAGGTGGATGGATGAATAACCACAGAGAAATCTCCCCACAATCGCAATTTGCAACCATCATTCATCAAACGAAACAGAGAGCAGCATAATCGCTTTTGTGTGTGTGTGTGTGATTTTATATATTTGGTCGGGATTATCTCTCTAAACTGTATAAACTCTCGACAAATAGCACCCACCACCGAAAACTCGGAACATTCCTGTACACCAAACCAAATCAGCCAACTACTAACTGAGCTGTTGTGTGCTCTGATTGCGAGACAAGATGAGATAAAGGGAAAAAGAATAGAAAAAACCCAGGAATGATGAAGAGAATGAAGGGAACGAGTGTTCCGTTTGACGTGTTCTATCTTTATATCTTTACTGAGGGACTGATTGCGATTGTGTGTGTATCTAGGTATGTACTATGCATAGTATACCTATACATAAATATGTATATATATTATACATGAATATAATATTGACAGCAGCAGCACTTTCTTCCTGTACACAACAGACACAGCAACAGCAGCCGCTAACAAGACAAGCTGCTGATTTTACCAGGAAAAAAAAGTAAGAGGGAAAGAAGACGACATCACGTTCTAATTTTTTGAAGTACAATAATAATAAGAAGAATGAGAACAAGACGAAATCTTGACAGAGCGCGAGAGAGAAAAAAAACAATAAGCACTTTAGAAAAAGACAAGGAAGTGAAGAGCAGGATGGCAAATAGATGATATGATGATGATGATGATGATTTCGCCTTGCCCGTGCTCCTCTGTGAAGAGATCTACTTTTCTTAAGGTCTTGTACCATCTTACCCCATGAGTTTATACAGGACAACAGATGCATGATATTATAGATATAGTTGTTATTATGCTTTTATATGCTTTCTTATATTCCCAAAATGAAAATAAAATTTAGTGGCCATGGAGATGGGGATAAGTACTCTGAATGGGGTTTAGAAAAGAAAAAGAAATTTGTTCAGAGTTGACTTACCATGCAGAAGTATTGAGAGGGCTGTGTAATTCCACAAGTCTACAGAGATGAGTTGAGTTGAAGAAGTGTAAGGTGGTGGTAAGAAGGGAAGAATTTTTGAGAGGAAGAAGGATATATTTTTTTTCCTTAAAGATTTTGACGATGACGAAATACTTTTTTAGCAATGGCTAAGTTCGCGACTGTGACTGTTGTTGATAATGACAATGCCACTAAATCTGTTGTTGTTGCTGCTGCTACTGCCGCAACTACTACTACTTCTTCTTCTGCTGCTGAAGTTGATGATGAAATCAGTGGGAAGATTTTTGGTAGGAAGATAAGCTGGAACTGTTGGAGATGATGTTGCTGCTGCTGTTGACTATTATGCCGGTGGCGGTGGTGGTGCTGATTAGAAAAGTTGCACATTTCCCTGCTATAACTCCCTAGTTTTGTACGAAAAATGTACTGAAATGTGCGTTGAGTAGGTGGGATGATGATGGGTGGTGATGGTTGCTTCTACAAAGCTTCCCTTCTTCAACTTTCCTTGTCAAAGATGCTTCTTGCATTGCAGCAGACTATCGTTCTGTTCGAGCATCATACACTGTCTCTTCCAATTTGCTTAAAGAACTAAAAACTTTATGGTTTTCACACATTTTTTTCCCCCTAAAAGCCCTGTGTACATTAGTCTTACGTAAGATAAATGATGGTGATGATGATTATGATGATGATCTGTCGGTGTCTTGCTTAATTTTTAAAGAAACCGCAAGAAACTGCACACACCAGCAACAACGATTTACAATAGATCTATATTTAAGGATATGAGTTTTCTGGTGCTGGATCTTCGGCATACTTTCAGTCTGTATCTCTGCTGTATAACCAGTAAACTGAACAATTTGAAAAATATTGATTGTCGCTGCCACCCCGCCAACAATACAATGATGTCAACATTGTCAGTTTATGCGTTTTTTCAACAGTATATAAACAGAAATGCTTTTATTTAGCAAAATTTAAATTACTGTTTTTTGAAAAAAAACACTATCCTCACCTCACCAATCGATAATTCTTGGTTGTTGAGAAGATGACCACAGGAGAAAATAAAATAATTCCCACGTCATCAACAAATTGGATGATGACGAATTTACTAAGCGTTTTTAAGAAAATCTTTAACCTTTTGCCTTCCACCTAGTCGCTAGGTAACTAAGTGGATGTTGAATTGCCGTGGTGATTTTTATTCTTTTTATTCTGAAAATAATAATAATGGATATCTGATAAAGCTTTTAAATGAATGATAAAACAATAAAAGCTTTCTTTTTGTAATAAAAAAAATGACAAGGAAACTGATCAAATGAAATAAGACAAAGTTTAAATCTTGCGGGGGCGAGCTAATACTTATAACAGACGTGTCTTCGAAGAAAATAAATTGTGTGCAATAAATGGTACTTTTAATAGACAAGAGATTTTGGTTATGGATAAAGGATGTGGTTAAGTCGGAGAAGCTAGATCACTTCCTAATTCACTGCGGCAGTAGTAGTGGCAGCAATAGCAGCAACAGAGAATACTTTCTTGGCGAACCAGCAACCATTCCAACCAAAACTCCTTCCTATTTCTAGAATTAGAGATATTCGATAGATAACTGGATAAATTGGCTGATAAAGTGGGTAGCTTTCGGTAGTTTAGTCAAGTAGGCTTACTTTTGCTTTTTTATTCAAAATGCAGAGAGAATAATAAAACAAGCCTTACTGTTTTTTATATTCTGTTGAATCTTATTACGGATAGGAACCTCTCAGTGATCTCTTAATTGTTAATTGTACCATATAATGTCTATCTTTCTATCCAACTATAATTGACTAGTCGTTTGTGCTATTATTTAATCTTTTAATCCCTAGCTATTTTCGAGTAAAAAATCAGTTTTTTATCAGTGAAAATGCGCAAGAAATATTGGCTACAAAAGTCGCATTCTATATATTTTCTTCTGTTAAATATTCACAATCAAAAGTAATTTAGAAATTTAACTTCACATTCCCAAGTGAGTATGTGGATATTGCTAATGATGCTAACTAACTCCTTCCTTTTTCCTTCTCTCAGTCCAACTCACAATATAATTTTGTGTTCATTTTCGCACAAAAAAAATTCTTTCACTTTATCTCTTTTTTTCTAAAAATTTCCTTTGGGAACATCTTCCACGAAATTTCTAGTCTTTAAGTCCAGCATATTTTTTCTTGAAAAAATAATAATAATAAAGATTTCAAGTCAGCGAGAAATATCAAATTAACATGACTTAATGAGCAATATCTGCTTATAAAGTAGTAATAAAATTGGTTTATGGCTAATCAGTCAACTCTCAAAATGCTTCCCTGCCCAACTGTGTGTGTGCTTGGGGTATCCCAAAGGAATTTCCTGGAGAACAAGCTTGGATGGTTGGTTAGTTTGTGATGCTGCTTATGTTATATGTAGGGAGTATGATGTTTTTTGGTGGTTGGAAAAAAACTAATAATATAATTAATTTGTTCCGGAAAAATGCTACACGCTTCCAACTCTTCTTGTTGCTACCATAAAGTTAAAAAATGATAATATTCAATTTCCTTTAAAAAATACTGGAGTAAAAACACCAAACCAATAAAACTTCAAATTTATTTCTTCTATTTTACTTGGATTTTATTTCTACTGTTTCTTTCCAAGATCAAAAAGGATAGTGGAATCAGAATAAGAAAGGAGAAGAAGAAGACACTCTAATATACATATATCAGGTAGATAGGTAATCTGAAAGAACCTGTTTACTATAGGTATGTGTGATGCTGATGATAATGATGGTTATTATTGGTATGTGAGGGTAATACTAGGGATTTTCTTTTTAACTCTTTACTTTCTTTTTCTCTTCTATTTTTAAGACTTTTTTACCCCTATGGCAAAAGAGAGAAAAAAATGAAATAGGAAAATAAGGGACGATGATACTTTATTTTGTTTGTTATGCGATAATATCACGTACTCTACTCTTTGGTGGTGGTGGTGGTGATGTTGGTAGAGGTGATGTAAGATGGATCAAATCTATATAATGTAATAATACTCGTAATAGTAATAAGAATAATAATAATAATACTGCTTTTGTGTTTTCTTTTCTTTTTTGACGTGGAGAAAAAACCACGAGAGAGGAGCGAGGTTTTGGTGAGTGGAGAGACAGTTGAGATAAGGTTTCTTGTTGTGCCACTGACTGTCCGATGAAAACTGAGCACACTTTGTGAAATCATCGCTCTAAAAGTAAGTAAGCACACACGAGGAAGGCAATGGAGGAATTGGAGAAACGAAGGAGGAAAACTATAGTTGCTCAGTTTTTTTTTCTCTCTGGAGAAGGCATTGTGCTATGTGCTGTGTTCTTCTGTGTGCTTTTTTTTTGCCTACCTACCTTACTGGAAAGGAGAATAGAATAGCTTATAATATTATATCGCAAGTGTTGTGGGGTTCTCGTCTCAATTTTCCTTTTCATGCGCACCAACTGTACCGTGGTGCTGGGTACAGGGTACATTTTGCATGCCTTCTTGTCAGTGAAAGCGGCCTCCAGTTTTCTCCTTCATTTTTCACGTACAACTTTTTCTGTCTCTTTGTTCTGCTGCTTTGCTTTCTCTCTATCCATCTCTCTCTCTCTCTCTCTACTCTCTTTATATATGTATTTTTCATTGGGATGCGCTTACACTTCCTTCATTCCTTTTTCCATTCTCTGGTTTTAAGTTGAGCAAGCATGGTTTAGTCAGAGAGAGAGAAAGAGTGAGTGAGAGTCACAAGAAATTTTCAGGATCAGATGAATCCAGCGATTTGGAGGAAATTCGGGGAAAAGCGAGAAAAAAATGTTGGAAAGCAAGTCAAGCAAAGTAAGTAGCTTGTAAGTTATGAGTTATGATGATATACAGTTTGTGTGCTGTTATATCAAATCAGATCAAAATTAAAGCAGAACACACAGGACACATAATAGATATTATAGGATACATTACATACTTAACTGACTAAATAAGAATGCTATAATAATAATAACAATAATAATAAAATAATGGGGTATTACCAGGATTACAGTTAAGTGGTATTTTTTGAGCAAAAAATAGAATTTCCTGCTTGACCTTGTCTACTATTTTTTCTTTTGTTAAGTTTTCCCACGGATTTTTCAAGCAGGTGGGCAGGTGATATTATGAAAAGTAAAAAAAACTTATTTTTTTTCTTTTAAGACGACGCATTCATGCTAAATTGAATAGAATACAAGTGAATTTTGTCACATGTCACACATGCTACACAACACAAAAAATATAACGTTAGAAAGCTGGAAAGATTCCTCATTCCACATAGAGCAAGTTACCATCTAACAAGTCATTGTGAAATGATAAAAGGTAAAATGGGTACTTGTAAATAGGTAATATAAAAAAGCATCGTAACAGAAATAGTATACTGAGTAGGTAAAAACATAAATATTGTGGATTGACGATATTCAATGCAAGCAAATGAATGCAAGCAAATATTAAAGATAAACATAAAAATGCAAATTATGTTAAAACATGGCTATAGAGATTGATTTTGTGTTTTCTCACCTTTCTAGTACATATTATTGGTAGGGATTGCCTGTAAAATTAAACGGACTCCCAGTTTACTTGGTTTCTGTCTGGTTGGTCGCTTCTGCCAATCATATATAATATATAAATAAATAGTTTGACAAGAAAGTATAAAAATATCGCGACGTAAAGTATTAATAGTGAAATGAAATGAATGAAAGGATTACAATGCAAGGTTCATATTCAAACTGAAATAAAAAAAACATTTTTGCTTTTATAAATGCTTGATGAAAGACTGACTGGTTTTAAGACGAGCGGGGATCAGTTTCAAGGGTGTCCAATATACATGCGCGTATAAAGATGTACAGAATAAGCTGATTATTTCTTTCCGAATTGCAAGCAAAGTCATTTAAAGGACATGCCTAATGACTAGTTAGACTCCAGTATTTGTTTGATAAAATAAAATTCGTTAAAATGAAATGCCTGCGTTCCTCTACGTATTTCGCTACTATATAAACATGTATAGCTATGCAGTAAATTTTACTTGAAGAAGTACCTTCAAACATTTCTAAAAATTATCTTCCAATTCAAGAGTCTTATACGCATTAAGGTAATGTCGAGAGAAGAAAGTAAGGTGAGTGGCTTGCTTCACATCAGCCTCATAATGTCTCCCATAGCCCCGATTATGCTAATCCGCCGTTTGATGATCGTTTATCACTTGTTAAGAACAGGTTTGAATGTAGCAGACTAGCATTGTCATTATTAATTGTTTCAGTATCTTGTCTCGCGTTACATGTTAACGAATAATAAGTTCTGATTTTCATCTTGGCTACCTCTCCATCAGGTTCATTTAAATATCCGTCTTCCTAAAATGATATTACGTACAATATATAGCGTAGCCACAGGTACAATTTTGGAGAGCTGTAAGTTACATGCATGGCATAGATATATCACTGTGTAAAGTAACTGGTATATTATGGTTATCCAATAAAGATTTTGATGTTTCAATTTTATGTTTTATTATTATTAATGTGCAGCAGTCCCTTTTAAAGTTCAAGGTGGTGGTGGCAGCATCAGAAGCGGATAAACTCATATCTGCTTGATTTGCATACCTTCCAACTTCCAATCAAGCTCATTTTAATATCATCACATCGCTAAAAAAGGAAAAAAAATGAACTTGTTGCAATTGCAAAGTAGCAGCAGCAAAAGGAGGATTCTGGAAGAAAGACAAGAAAGAGGGAGAGAGATTGGCCTGTTTTTTTCAGATAGCTCATTTTTTTCGAATTGAATACTGATAGCTTTTTAAACGCAAGATTTTCAGTTTTTAGATTTTTTTTTTAGAAAATGTTAATGCAAACTTGGTGATTGTTTACCTCAATCACTACAAGCTTTAATTATTTATTTTGTAGACATTATCGTCGTCAGTTAAAATTAGCAATTGTTTTAGTTTAGATTCGTGCTATATCTAACCAACCGAAATGGTAAGGATTAAAAAAACAATTTTAGAAACATGATAGGGATATCGTATCAGGTGATTAAATTAATTTTTATATTTGTTATCATTCTGTGTTAGTTGCCATTAAGACATAACAACAAAACCAACCTGGCCAATCAGATGGGCCCTCCAACTCCATCTCTTGTTCGAAAATCATCCCGTCCATCCTTAAGTTGCAGAGATCTACCGTACAACGGATCGGCTAGTTACTACAAAAACATGCAACCTACGTACTTGGATGTTCCGCCCCCTCAATTCGCTCCTTCCCACATGCCCAGTACTACCGAGTTTCGCAAACGCACTCGTCCAACTTTTTTGCATATGCTTGATTCGAACCCGAACAAGCTAAGTGTTCCAGCTCCAGTTCATCCGAACATCCAAAAACTTACCGGGAGAGCAGCGGGGCCCTCGGGTCCGCAAAATTATGGGTGGACTGGGCAGCCAATTCCCCCTAGAAGCCCCATTTTAGACCAGGTAAGGTGTGGTGTACTTTTACCATTTCACTTTTACTTTAATTTACTTTGCATTTCGTGTTTTTGATTCAAGGTTTTAACAACTGAACTACGCCCTGGTCCTAATGTTGTCTGGTTTTGTGAGAAAAAACGGGACAATGGCAAGTTCTGGACGTATCGAAAAAAGCTATTTGCTTGTGGTATTATGATTTTTCTCATCTTTGGATTGATTACATGCAAAGGATTTGGGTTTTTTACAAGAGGTACTTTAACGTTTAATGAATTCAAATAAATATAAATATTGCTTTGGAATATTTTAATGTTTATTTTGAGTTTATGAACTTCAAACTCAAAGTTTTCATTTCGTTTTGTTCGTTTTTTATAGATGTTCGTGATAGCCATCACTTGGAAATGGAGGAGGACGAAACTATCAAAGAGATTCTTCCTTCTTCTGACCCAAATTCTGTGAACACTCCTCCTCCGAATTCACTAGAGAATGTGGAGTTTACCCACAAACCCAAGGAAAAAATCATCGAAAAGCTTCAAAGCAACGCGGAACCAGACATTTCTACAAATGTTTCGAACGGAAGTAACATCATCATCACCGACGACCAAGCAATTGTTCCTACACGTCCGGCTATAATTCGCATAATGTATTCAGTCAATGAAGATTTGGAGTCAATGGTGGAAATAGTGGAGGGTTGAAGAAGAAATAATGATCTCAGGGGAAATAGGGTGTGTGGGGCTGGGCACTCTTTGAATTACAGAACTTTACAGAATATATTTTATTTATGAAAAAATGTTAATGCATGATCTTCAATTTTACTTGTGTGTGGTACCTCAGTATTTTAAATGCTAAATATGTTCATTATAGTATACAGAATATTTTAATTTTCGCTTATATTTATTAGTATTATTATTGTGATAAAGGTTTCATTAAACAAGGTTCTAGTTTTGAACAAAAAATATATGTGATGTACGTGTACTTTTGTTTAAAAAGTCAATTCTCACTCAAACTCAGTGCGCGCACAACGCGATTGTCGATGCATAAATGTCAGCGAATAAATCATGTCACTCTCATTTCATCAAAAAATGGAATTGTACTGAACTAAAAGTAGATGTTTTTATTATTCACGTAACAAGTCGATATAGTTATTTTTACTACCACAATCATCTAATACAATTTTGTGTTCGACTCTGATTTCACCCGACGATAAATTATGACGATATAATGATGGTTAACATTTTGAAAATTACAATTAAAAGATCCAAACAAACAAAGTTTTCCTGTTACTCTTTTGAATTCTTAGTAAAAAATATTGAGAAAAACAAACGGATTAAAAGTTGATAAAAAACATTCAGTGAGTCAGTTACATAATAATTACATTTCATACTAAATTGCTTACATTTCTTTTTTTCGTTCGAGTTTAAAAATTGCGTGAGAAATATTATTATTATCATTATTATTATTATTACATAGTATACTGATAATTATTCTTTTTCTGTGACTATTATAATCATGGTGCTGCTTGTAATAAAAATGCATGTAATGTTGTAAATACGAAAAAACGGAAAAATATAAGCGAAAAATATCCATCGGACATGACATACCGTTAAACTGTAGTAAAAGTCAAACGTGTAATACTATCATTATTTGTTTTGTTATCGTAATAATGATAATTATAATAATATATGACGATATGACTATATATTTCTTATATGCAAGTGCTGAGGCTGTGAGACGGCAAGGATTTCCGTAATTTGCTGTTTTTCCCATCAGTCTTTGTAATAGGCTCAAAACTAACTTTTCTAGGATTTCCTAGGGCGACCAGGGCAGAACCTAACGATATACCTGAGGGCATAAACAATAAAGACCCATTAGTTTTAATTACATATAAATAATTACAGCACTTCAAATTACGGGACATTGTTTTTAAAGTTTACCTGACTGCCCGGCTGGAGCATACGGCTGTCCTCCGTTTGGCATGGTAACAAGAAGTGATAACACTGCCGCTCGGTTTCCTTGGCAAGGTTCAAGAGCAATTGGGCTAGGCCACTGCAAGCAAAAATAAAAAAAATTAGAATGTCTTACCGAAACCGAAACATATCGTAGCGAACTGACATTTAGTCCAAACTTACCTTACGACGTTTTCTGGTTGCAGGAAGCCTGGATAGATTTTGTTGCCGACCCATTTCCACGTACACTTGTGCAAAAGGTCGACTTGCCATTTGCTCCATTTCAACAAATAACCTCTGCAAAGACCAAAACATAAACAGTGTCAAACTAAATTTAAATACACCTAGACGGAATTTCAACGGCTAATTTTGGAATGCTTTTAAATAAACTTTTTTTTATAACAACAGTTAATCACATACCTGACGTCGGCGATACATGTCATACTTCTGCTTAATTTTCCACAGTATAGCAGCAATCAATAGCAGCAACAAAAAGCATCTGAAAATGGCATAACATAAATCAAAGAAGTGTTAAACGTTGCAAAATATTGTTTATGTTTTTAATTGTAAGTTTATTGATATGTATAATTATAGTACTTACGATGAAAATGTTATAAAAAAATGCAAAAGATCTAGTTTGGGAGATTGTGAAAAAGAGATCTGAATCCATAGTGGAGGCTGAAAATCGTAAACGTAAACAAAAATTGTGGTATTCTCCTGTCCACCAAAGTTGTAGTCACCTTTCGGGAATCGGTACTTGAACGTGGTGCAGTTCATGCCATTGTACAACATCCTTTCATTCTCAGGAAGCCCACCTTGAATAATAGAAATATAATTTATTTATTAACTGAAAGATCACAACGAAAAACCATATATATGCAAATTTAGGTATCACTTTTGCTACCGCCTAACCTTTGCTATAACTTATATTCATTTTGGCCAGGATTGAGCAAGTTTTCTGTATGACAAGTTTCTGCTTGCCCATTACATTCACAAGCTAAAATAAGTTTGTAAAAATTTTATTAGTTTTGGAATAATACACGTGAACTCAATTACAAAATATATATACATAGTTTCATTTTTCCTCTCACGTTTGCATTGCCCGCCATTCAACGAGTTTCCATAAAATCCAGAACTGCACCTCTCGCAATGATTTCCGTCTGTGTTTCCCTCACACTTTAAACATTTATTATTTTCATCGCAAGTGCTATGGCCGTTACATTGACAGTCTGGACAATCCGTAAAATGCCATTCTTTGGACGGACAGAAAGTCCAATTAACAGAAACACTGGTGCTATTGACCACCAAAGGACCTCTACTAGCCCCATCCATACAACGACCAAGTCCCTTTCCCGATCCGTCATCGCACCAGCCACATGAAGGCAAGGACAGACATGTATCACAGGTGGCCACCTCATCACATACCGAGGTGGCCACAGAATGAGGATCCTTATTATAGCACACTTTTGCGTCCTCCGTCCAACTCATGCACTGCCCAAACGGGAATGATATGAAATACGCGTTCTTATCCACGCAAGTATTCAGAGTGTTGCACCAAATGCATCGGTTGGCAGTACAGTTTGTACAACTTGTGTAGTCTGTGCAACTTTGGTCGCAGGTGACGACATGGTCCACGTCCGAAACTCTGTCTGTGGTATTGCCTATTGTATT
Organism: Paronellides praefectus; assembly: GCA_027744595.1. NCBI lineage: Eukaryota > Metazoa > Arthropoda > Collembola > Entomobryomorpha > Paronellidae > Paronellides > Paronellides praefectus. The sequence continues at coordinate 66,626 of JAITYZ010003952.1, forward strand.
TAGCACAAATTAATTACAACGTACTTGATAAAAAACCACCAAATGAATAGATATCGCTCAAATTTCTTACGAAGTGAAGCTTCCACTTTAGTACACTTCTTTTGCCAAACACAATTGTTTTCTGACGAGCACAAGGGACAAGTATGCAGCCATCCTCCACACTCTACCGGACACTCATCAGAAGTTACTGCCTTATTTTTTGGATCGCACTCTGAATGTTGACATTGTCCATCACACCAAGTGCATCCGTACTTGTTATTCACGCAGCTGGAGCAAGTCACAAACTGGCTACAAGTTGACTTCCCATCTGCTTTGGAGTTTTGGCAAGTGTCTGTCAAGTAACTGCTCATCTTCTCCTTATCCACTAACTGCTGCTGCTCCTTTTGTTTCTCCTTCGGAGGAATCGGTGGACTCCCATAATAATCCTCACAGGTCTTTAGAGCCTTGCTCCAGCCACACTTGGTTCCCATGCTTAAACTATTCTGACAGTCTTTCTGATCTAAAAAGCTACCACAGGCGGGGGGTTTGTAGCGAATTAAGTCACTTTGAATTATGCCATTAAAGCCGCCATATAAATAAATCGATTCGTTGTAAATCACAGAGGATAATCCGTAACGAGCTATGTCCGCCGGAATGGGAACGTTGGGAACCATTGATGACCACAAGTCACATTTCGTGTCGTAGATTAAAACTTCGTCGGAGAAGCATTTGGAGCCCAGACTGTATGCCGTGTCGTTATGGGCACAGCCGCCAAAGACGTAGAGCAAACTTTTGTAAATTATCGAGGTGTGGAGGAATCGGCCTCCTGGCGAAGACTCTAGCATTTTCCTAAAACGCAAATAATATGCTTAAAAATAGCTCAGCTTTGTTGGGAACAAAACTTTATAATTCAGAGGGAAAAACTTTTTATTTTAACAAGAACTCGATTATTTTTATTTTTCTTAACGTACCACGTGCGAGAGAAGGGGTCATAACTAAACATTTTTTCGGACAAAGGAACGGAATCATATTCGTATCTGTAGCCACCGTACACATAAATCTTTTGCGTGATGGAATCCCAATTGCTAGAATGCCCATAACTACCTCCAACAGGGTAGCCTTTAGTGGAATATACATTCCAAATTGCGGTTCCTGGAAGAGGTAAGACATACAAATAATCGTAATTAAAGACATTGCAAATACACAATAATAATAATAAACATGAGCATGGCAAATATTTATTTATGGCAAATAATGTTATTTCGTGTACCAAAGTGGAATTCCTGGACAACGTTAATGAATCCGTAGCGCGGTGAATGGCCAGATAATACTACCATTTTACTATGTCGGGTTTTACCCCCTTTGTCACTAATAACTACAGCAGAGTGTCCTGATAAATGCAGAGGACCTGAGAACCAAATAATACAGATCATAATAATTGAAGACACGGTCATTGACCAACATTTTAAAATACCAGGCTTGGTTTGGTGGCTTACCGCACATGCGTTTTTTGCACGACCCTGGGCGTACGGTAACTTCATTCCACGTTTTAGAGTTCAGGTCAAACGCCCACACGCTATTGGATATGTGTCGATTCCCAAATTTGCCATCGTACACGCCACCATACAAATATACCTTGTTCTGTTTAAATAAATACATATAAAAAACAGGGTTTTATACTATGTTCCGCAAACATCAATAAATGAAAAAATGTCTTTAAAATAAATTCGTGCAGGATACCTCGAAATATACACAAGAATGTCCATATAAAGCTGGAGGACTAGACTTTTCTTTGGGATGTATTTCCTCCCAAGAATTAGCTAAAAAAAATAATTAAAATATCCAATTTGGTTTAAAATAAGAACTTTTACTCATATAACGAAAAAATAGTTTTAAAAAAAGCATTAGTTTTACCTTTAAAATCATATCTCTGTAAAACGGACTCCTGGGGCTCCAAATTCAGACGACTTCCACCAAAAACCCACAAATTATCGTTGACAAGGACAGAACAATGAGATGCGCTCCCTAAAGGTACTTCTTTTCTAGCGGGTTCGACCACTTCCCAAAACCCTTTCTTCTCGATTTGACTGCAATCGTTCCCTGTAAGCATACAAATTATACCATAGCAGATTAACAGAAGAAGCTGCATTGTGTTTTTCCAACATTGCGATTTGCAAACAGAAGCAAGCACACATGGTCTGTCGGTACAAAACAACAACAGATGAAGAATGAGGATGATATGATAATGGTAATGAGATAATTACAGGTGTAAATACAAACTACTTTAAATTCATATTGCGTAACAGCCGCTGTCACCTTGTAACACTTTTTCCTTTACTTCATAGCCTCCCCGCTAAGCTAAAGTTCATTATTATGCAGCAATTATTCTAATTACTTTAGTTTATTTAGTTTGGCTCATTTTCTTACCTCTGAATCCATCAATACAGTCGCATTTATGCTTTTCCATATTGCAAGTGCCTTGATTTGTATCATTGGTACAGTTATTAGGACACTTTTGAATTTCGCAAGCGTCTCCCTTATAATTCGCATTGCACGTGCAAACTCCATCAATACAGACTCCATTTCCTGAACATGTCACATCCGACCTGAGGCTTGGACAGGAATTTGTTCTATGTAATAAATACATGCACATTTAATAATAATTAGGTAAACAAAGAATGCCGAGTAAAACATACATAAATAAACTGATGCGTGTTCAGTCAATCATGCAGTTTGCGAGCTGAGATAAGATAAACTTAGATAAGCGAAAAATTTGCTCACCTGTACGTGATATTGAACCCGGTGAGATTGTAAACGACATCAGTGTAAAAATGAAGAAAGGCAAACCCTGACTTAGCAACAACTTCAGGTAGACGAAGCACTGAATAATTCTTTTGGACTAGTAAACCACTGCAAAAAGAAAAGAAAAGATTTATGTATTTGGCAGTAAGTAATTTGGTAACTAACCGGCAAGTGTTTTTGATATTGCAAATTATTATTTTTACCTGAATACTCCTAAAAGCGGTGCGTGGGCATTGTCACCATCATAAATATACAAATGATCCCAGCCACACTCCGTTGCAAACTCTTCTATATGAATAATTATGGGTGAGGGGGTGGTGGACTCTGGGGTGACTGGTGACTCGATTAGCCAAGAACATTTCATGTTATTTGTGTAATTTCCTGGTCCTTCACTAATCCAACCCCGAGTTCCTTGTACTCTAAAAATAATAAGTTTAGTTTAGTTAGGATAAAAAAATTCAAATCACATAAAAGTGAGTAAATCAACAAGGTCTAGTGAATCTGGTTTTTTAATTACTACTCACCTAACTTTCCCATAGCAATATTGACAGCTGGGTCCATACCACCCTTTTCTGCAAACGCACATTCCATTCACGCAGTCACCATTCACACATTTATTTGACACGACGACAACATCCCCAGCAATGCTACTATTACCGCTAATACTATTATTAGTATTATTAATCACGCCTCCACCACATTCTAAACTATCCACTATTTCGAATTTTACAACTAGAGATAACACTAGCAGGTAATAAAGTACACTTATAAAAGATAACCTATCTCTGCCCCTTTTGATGATGGTGTGGGACATGCATGATAAGCTTCTTGTGATCTTGCGACGGTATTTCGAAATGAATAAAAATAGAAACTTTTGTAGTCCAATCATATTTGCAAATAATGTTGTTGACTAGCAACTTATTTGCAAGTTATTATTTTCATCTTTGAAGCTCTGCTGCCGGCACCAGCAACACTTTACACATTTTCATTTCCGATGAACTGATGCTGATTTCTGGTTCCCTGATGTCTTCTCCAAAAGCTTCATGTTTTACTTGACTATATGTTGACAAGTTTACTAGAACATTTTGTAGATGAATAGTAACTATTCAATAGTTTATTGTAATATTTTCAATTACTGGTAACTGGGCGAGTATTGATTTTCTATTTTAACTATTAGCTGCTATTGTCAAAATAATGAGAATGTTTTGTTCACGTAATATCATGGTAACTTTTAAAACCTTTTAAAAGCTGCTTTAAAAAAAGTTATCCCTTTACGGTTTAAAATAACTTTAAACAAAAGAGTTAGTTAATGGTTGACTTGACTAGTGAGTGGAGAGAGGATCCGCAGAGATACCGAAAATCATAATATTCCGACAGAAGAATTCGATACGCAGAGGAAATTAGGCGTCCTGGCGGAAGTTTAAGATGTCGTTGGAACCTGTGGAAAACCAAAAAGAACACAAAAAAAATCTTCAATTATTCACAAAATAGACAAAACAACAACAATCAAGTTTCGATCGTCCCGTTTACACAGGAGTGGGCGGTTAAACAAATAAAAACAATTAACCAGATTTTCAAGAATTAGTCAAACTTTTTCCACCAATACAGTTACAGTAAAACAACCAACCTTCCTCTAGGAGGTAATTAATTTCTTTTTGTTATGTTATGGTGTATGTTTAGCTAAACATTGAACGTTTTACACTCCTTTTTCACGTTGCATATATACAAACTGCCAAAACAAAAGCGTCTTTATTAAACTTATTTATTTTCTCTAATATCAAAATTCATCTCTTCCCTTTAAAACTGAGCTGAGGTGTTTTTTTCTTTCACAAATCTTCCTTCATATATATTCCCCGATATATATCATTCCTACTACTTCCTAATTAGCTCACAATCCCTAATTTAACCTGGCATATTAACAACGAAGGAAATAATCAAAATAATAATAAATGCTATTAATAGCAGCAGCAGACACAAGACAGGTGAGGAACCACGACACAAAAGACAAACACAAAAGTAATTTAGCTTTCATTAGATATTAAATACTCCATAAAACTACATAATATACATATATTATTATTGCATGGATATTATCACTCTCAATTGAGCTATTTGTCTAACCTGCGCAACGATGATATGATGATGATGATTATGATAATGACAAATAATATAAATTAGCAGTACATAAATACTTCTCCACATCCACCTCCACCTTGTTCTGTACTTTTTTCTTTCTTAATTTTTCTACCCCACCAACAACACAACCCCAACAACCAGTCAACTCTCTTTTTTACATTTTCAACTCGACAAAAACAGTGTTATTTTTTTCGTCGATTGTTGCAACTTGCAAGCCTATTACACACATTGCATTTCATAAAGCACAGAAGAGTACTCTCAGCAACACTGCTGTTTTTTAAAAGGACAACAAAACAAAAGAGACAGACAAACGGAGGAGCAAAGAAAGGCTGCCTGCTCTTCTGCATCATACACACTGCAGTCAGTCTAGTCTAATAATAAGTAAGTATTCAATGTTGGGACGGACGTGTAGGGAGATGTGCGGAGATTTTTTTAAAGAGCTTAACATAATAATATGCAATGCATTGCTACAGAATAAATATGTATACATACATTATTTTCACATATAATGTGTTTTAAAGCATAAAAGCATTGTTTGACTTTTGTATGTGTATTTATATTTATTTATTCCATCAAAAACATTTTGATTCTTTTTTTTTAAACAGCAATCCGCAGAATACAAGCTCAACTTACAATACTTTTTTTCAACAATCAAAAATCAAATCCGCAACAATGCAATGTACAACAGCAGAGCAGTGAGAGGGGGAGATGTATTTTATTTTTGTAATGTTTTATAACGTCAGTGTGTGTGCGTGCACTGCTGAGAGAGTAGTGGGATTTAAATTTAAGTCCACCCACACACTCAAACACACATACATCCAACCTGCCTCACTCTTTCTTGTTTGAAAGACAACCGTAACTATTCATAATCCATATTATGTTTTTTACAGATGATACGTAATTTTACCATTTCCTCCCGAAAAAAGGGTACCGTTTCTAACTTTTTTTATGAGGTTATACTTGTATGGCCCATATTTTTTATGACGATGATGATGATAATGATATTATGATTTAAGTAAAATCGTAATATTACCGTATTCTCGTTAAATATCGCTACCTGAACTCATCAAAACATCGTGAAGCTGAGTTGAAGCCGACTTTATGCGTAAAAAAATAGTAATTCAGTTTAAACTCAGATTATTATTGTGTCTGTCTGTTACACATTTTATTGCTGTTGCACAGTGTGCAAGATGTTATTATTGTTCGGTCACTCTACTCTCTCGTGAGGAATGTTATATGAGATAATCTTCTCGAAACCGAGCTGTCTGACTGACTGCATCATTCTCAAAATATATTTTTATGTATTGTGATTGTGAAAATTGCTCTCGTTTGCGTTATTTTCGTCTTTATCGGCTTGATATTTATTTTGTACTTTGTGCGTGTAGCTTATTTATCACGATTCATGAATCATAATTCATGATGATGCTGTAAATGTAATTAATGTGAGTTTAAAGTTAATAACAATAAATGCAGCAAACAGGCTTATTAAATGAAGTGTTGATAAAATTTATACAAAGAAAAAGTAGGGTGTTTAGTATGTTGTTAAATAAACCAGATATGATGGACGGATGACGTGAAGGAGTTCACAAATAATAAGATAACCAGCAACGGCAGCAACACTCTTCTAAGCCAAGTCAGCCACAAGCCAATTAACACTTCCTTTTTCTTCACATATCATCTTTTTCAATTTAAATTATCATAGTTATTATACAACAGTTGCCACTGCCACTTACTTGTTACGTTTCAGCTTGTTATGTAGTGCGTTTCACAAAGGTACATATACCTATTATATATATTATAGATTATTAGAGATCACAATGTTGTGGCTTATTTATGATTTATCTAGACTGTTTAGATTTAGGTGCACACATTCAAAATTATCAATGTTATTCCACGCTTTCATACGTCCAACCAAACCTGTTTCCAACTGGTTTCCTGCTGGTGTAAAAGGAAAAATTAGTATGCAATGAATTTGCATTAGGATTTCGAATAAATGGACTATGAACTTCGTTTGTCGGTTACTAGAAAGGTGTTACTGCGTAGAAAAACCATGTAATGTGTGTTGACTAATCTTTCTTGTAAATTTTCTTCTTTCTGTCAGCTCTATCCCTGATGAAAAAACCAGCAGTATTTGAAAGTTTGGCTTATTTTAATAAAATTTGTTTCCACTTAAAATCCCGTGTTTATCACTACTTAGAAAAACCATTGTTCGTTTTGAATGTAAAAAAATGTTATCTACGCATTTAAAATTATTGGAATTATGTTTTAAATGAATTCATTGTCAATTCAAATGTTTTGCCGAATTGCCAAATTAACATATTTATAAATGTATCTATCTGGATCTGGAATTTAAAAAAAGGTATATTTCCGTTTCCGATAGCTATGTAAACGTACACGTACATCTTTTTTAGGTAACCTAACTAACCAACAGTAAGACAATGCCAAAACATCTGTCGTTTTATATTTTGTATTTCAAATTGCATTACCATATATTTATATGAGTTGCAGATGTTTCTCAAGGTGGAATGGAATAAATGGTAAAAACGCTTTTAACTTTACCCAACCATCACCATTTAGAGCCACGAACCACACAAACAGCGTTGCAATGAATTTGAGTCTTATTATAATATATGTATGTTTTTTATAGATTTGCAACAATGCAAAATGACATGCGAAACGATAAAAAAATATACCTTTACATCAAACACATCCTATACATCATAAACTCCTTTAAAACAAATTTACACAAGTGTTCAAAAACAGAGCTTACGGGACTAGAAAATCTTTCTTTTTTATTATCTACTTTTGCTTTTTTAAGATGGCAATTGGCAATGAACATACCAAAAGGGAAGATGATGATAATTAAATATAAGTAGCTTTACCATTAATGTCGTTGAAAACATTATTTTTATGGCAATGAAAATGGAATGGAGTTTTGATGATTTACCTCAAGTTTTCAGAGACGAAGGAAATTCTCAAAGTTGAGCTGTGCAGTAGCGTGCGGTGGCAGAATAGAATACTCAGATTACTTTTGCATTTACATACCTTTATAAAAAATCCGTTTTACATAAAAGCCTGCATATACGAGGGAACCGGCGTAAGTCATGTCGCGACTTTAAGTTGTGATTACAGAGGATGTCGTCAATGAAATTTTTCAAGCTACACATAAAATGATAGCGTAAAGTCTTCTCTTTTGAATGGTA
>JAITYZ010003953.1:0-19321 GCA_027744595.1 Paronellides praefectus
CTTCTTCTTCATGTAATTTTGAAAACAGTGAAATATTATTTTAGCATCAAACAAAGATAAGTAACGAAATAACATCATTTTCCCCTCATTCGCTTTGAAATCAGGTATAGTTACCGCTTGCTCAAAACTTTTAGACATATATTCATTTGCTTTGATGTTGAATCCTGACTATGGGCATAATATATAATACAAGTATGAACAAATGTACAGATCACATAATGCAATTTGTCAGACATTCAAAAACTGTCTGTTTAGTTTACAGGGGAAAAGTAGATGAATCATGCAAATGCCAACTTAAAAGAACTCAAAATGTTTTCTTGGTTGCTTTATGATCCTTTGAGGAGAGAAAACTTACAATAAAACTGTGCAGTTTTGTATGCAGTTTTATCATCATCACATCATCACTCTTTTCTTTTTGGCAACAGTAGATGGGAAATGCGCTGTTTGCGTTGCTGTTATTTTTCTTAATGTTATTAGATATGTTAAAATGTTGAGGTAGTAAAAAGTTATGTATGTTTATTTGAAAATACATTTTTTTATATCAGAACTTAACTTACTTCAATGTGTATTAGGTGCGCAGTGTTGATTACAAGAGCTGATCACAATCATTATCCCCCAGCGATTTTACTTGGTATTGTGATTTGATTACTTTCGTTGATTGCAAGTGCAAATGGGAAATTCTTGCCGTTGTATACACAGTACACACACACTGAGTGTGTGAGCTTCATGATGGAAGATATTTTTATTACCAGGATTAAAGTTCTATTCCGCTTGCCTAATTGCTCCGGAACCTAAAATCAAACGAAAAGAAAGATACATAAAAGTGACAGATAAATTTTTCTTTAAAAAAATATTTTATACCGTTTAGCAAAACAACATGTATGCCGACATAGATACATAAAGTTAACTACATTATTCCAGCTACCTATTACCACAAGGTCAACTGATGTAAATTAGTTTTAACATCAACTTTTTGAATTCAATAAATGCCTGGTAGTTCTGTTAATCGATTAGGTAGTAATTATTGTTTTTACTAAATTATTCTTGTAAAATGATTTTCGTCCTCCTAAAACAATAAAAGCAATTTAATGAATGATTTATGAGTGGTGTAGCGTGTGTAGGCGTAGTTCATAAATGGCAAAAACTGGAAATTAATATGTTATACACAAAAATAGGTAGTACATTATATGATCTAACAAGATTTGTAGCGAGAATAAGATGCTCTTCTTCTATGCTTAGTGCACGCTTTTAAAACCTTTCCTATGTTTTGTTAACATCAGGGCTATCTACGTACCGAATGTAGTAACTAAAATATTCAATGCAGCAAGATTCCTGTGATTAGCAATCTCACCAGTAGAGGTCGCAAGCCGTTTGATTACAAAGATTGAAGCATCAATCAACCTCAAACAAATGAAAAAAAATCCAACAAAAAATCATTATCATGTTTTCATTATCACACACAATCAAATTCTTCCTGACGTGTTTGACGTAGTACACAGTTTTATGTAGCATTGTTATATTGCAGACGCCAAATTTACCAAAAAATAATAATTACCTAGTTATTACGTTTTCAATATAGTCTATATTATAGACTCTACACGAGCGACATGTGATCATTTTATTATTGTTGTTTTCATATATAGGCAACTATATCATTCTTTCAACGAAAGATTAAAAACAAAAAAAAACATCCTGCATAATCTCAAATAATGACAGGTTTAAAAGTCTGTGTCTAATTAGTTAGCTTTTTTTTGTATGACATTGTACTTAAAGGCATGACCTGATGATTTCAAGAAAACCACTATTTTATATTTCATATTTTATCCTTGGTTTAAAGCAGTACATATTTAGGTATGCACAGACTCAAACTGCAGACACGCCGTCCAAGACGACACGTTTTTAGTCCATCGCGTCTTGTCATATTCATTGTCACTGTACACATCAGAGAGAGAACGAAAACTTGGCTTAGTGAACAAGCAGATTTAAGGATGTTTACATTTTGAGTCCAACGCCCATATATGTACATTATAGCATAATAATATGTAGACCATCGTATATCATCACACCTTCTACTTCTGTCATTTTACTTGAGCCCTTTCCTTTATTAAGGTATTTACCCTACTTTATATTGGCGGTTATTAAAAACCGGCATCCATAAGCTATATAAATAGCTATATTTTATTTATCTTCCGACCCTTACTGTAAATTTTATGCTCTGGGCTGATTTTTATTGCAAATTGCAAACGGGGTAGTAAAATTCTTTTTGGGCTCTATCGGCATTTTTAATGTCTCATATATAGCTATAAAAAAATTCAAGCCTACATGCATGTTCTTTTAGTTACGTCGTCGACGAAATATTTTTTTTACTATTAGCATTTTACAGTAGTTAGATAATAATATTATTTGAAGATGCATAAACTAATGTCCGATTTGACCATTTATTTATTCAAAGAAGGTATGAAATAGTAAGATAAAAAATGATATAAATTGGGTAAAAATGTTACCATACTCAAAAAAAGGATGAACTGATTTGCTTGCAAAATAATGTTGCCATGAAAGAGAATGAAAATTTAATCCATAGTGAAAAGCTAAAAAAAATATTACAACAATGGTGCACATAATAAATAAGTCATTCTTATTCAACATCGAAAACGTCAGCAAATATAATATACAGCATGCGAATGAGTTTATTATTACAAGTGAATAAACTCATATATTTTGCTAAATATAATGTGTAATAACAACAGCAGAACGGAAAATGTAGGTTACTGGAAGGAATAACGGTTGTCCCATATTTTGCAACGATTCTTTGCATAATAATATTTTTTTCTCCAACTATTGAGTGTTGACTGCCATCCATCGTCTGTTGCTACTGCTGATTGCCATTCTGCCTGTTTCTGTTTTTTTAAAACCTGGTATGTAAACATGATGCAGTAGTTTTAGTTGGTAAATTACATTAGATATATTTTTTATGTACATTACACATAACAACAAACGTAACTCGTAATAAATGTGCCAGTCAGTCAGTGATCTCTTCTCCTCTCCCCCTCTTCTCTCTCTCTCTGTCTTTCTCTCTGCCGCATCTGCCTGCTGCTTCACAGACGTCCTGTATTTATTTTCTTCCTTATCCTCCACCCACAACATAAGCAAATTACAAAGTAAACATGTAGTAATATAGCTCATCATCATCATGTTCTACAGTTCATCGGCTTAGCACGCTACTTTACAGCATGTGCCACAACTAAAACTTTGAATGAATATTTAAATATATGCGTAGTCTTTTTTTCACCATTTGATTTCAGCACTTCGTTTGAGGAGTAAAGAAGGATGTGCACACATACAGTATAGAGTATATAGACTTGCAATAAAAAAATTCGTTACTTCTTGTAATATACCTACTGTGGACATCTGCGTTCTATTTTTACCTGAAAATCATGTAGGATGTTTATTCATTCAAAATAATTTGTAAATTTCGCCGGTTCTACAGATATGATCATCGTAGTAAAAATATCTTGCTCTTTCGTTGGGTCATCGTACGAATCAAAATAACATTGTAAATAATATGCTCAGCAAAATTTTGAAAGATGTAAGTACCATGACGAGTGCATTTTCAAATATTGATTTTACTTAAATCTTTTGTATAGTGACGTTAATCATTGAAAGAAAAGGGGTACATTTTTGGAACCGAACCCTTTGGTAAATGAAACCATAGGCGACTTTCGTATAATCAGGCGATAGAAGTCTACAATTTTATCCTTCAAAGGACCACACTTCTAATCAGAGATCGAAACAGTGTGTAATTCAGCTTAACAATCGAGCTCCACTAACAAAAAAAAGAAAAGCATTTTTTTTTTCGTTTTTTGCCAATGAAAACTAACTACAAAATATTTATATTCACTACAAAGATGATATAATACAAGAAGCAAGATAGAGTAATGATTGACAGTCACATAATTTCCCGACAAAATTTACACATAACTTTTCTACATTGCAGTTTAAATCATATTAATAATGGATGAATGGTATGAATTGCATGATTACATTGACTCTAGTGGTAATATTTATAAAGCCCATGTAACCAAGTGCCAAATTGAAGTTGAATGCACGCTTGAAAATATAGATTGCCAATCATGATGTTGTATGAATCCAGCAGCCCCGCAGCGACTTTTCCCGCATTCCTGGAAATTATTAAGTCAGTAGTGAGGTCCTTTATCTTTCATACAAAAACTTGTACTATAACAAATTTCAAGATTCTCCTCCTTTATTTGAAACAAGAGAGGCAGAAAACCCCATATATGAAGTAGTTTACGCTACTTACTAAATGATCTCTGAGGATGCTGAGCCCTCATGAAATTATTTCACCGTGTTAAATTACATGCGTAACTGAACACACTGAAGCTATGTACTGCAAAAGGTAGGTTAATAACACTGGGTTGGTTATGTAGAAGAATGTAGGAGAATATAAACCCAACAGTATACATATATACGTATGTATATATGCATAATATCTTTACTACTACTAGCATTATACATGCAACGCGATTGTACGCGTATTTCATTATGCACATCGTCGTCCTCTCACCATTCATTGCATTGTTGTTCTATAAAAGTTACAAACTTGGAAGCAACAGGTACTGCTCGCCAAGTAAAGAGACCGGTTAAATCGGCAGAAGAGCAGTCAACAGCTTTTGACCCCATAGTCTTGAGACCTTGTTAAAAAATTCGCCGTGTGGCACGATTACTTCTACCTACATGACTTACATTTTTCCTCTGGGCTCACAACACAAACTAACATCGTCATCGACATCCTTCGACACAGTACAGCAACAGCAGATGCAGCGCAGGAGAAAAAAAGCGTTCGCAAAAAGGAAAAAAGAGGCGATAATAATAATGACGATATGTACGACGATAAACTTGCGATCTCAGACTCTGTGTTTTAAGTGGTAACTGCTCACTCGATGTATTTGTAAATACAACGTAAAAAGCAGACACGTAAAATATCAGCTAGTTCCTCAGAAGTTGTGTGTGTGACACTAAAAACGACTCCTCCTTCACAACGCTTCGGCTCTGCCAATACAAAGTACATACATGTAGTACAACAAACACACAAATTCATCTGCTCCTCTCGTCGTTCAACGCTACTTACTTTTGTATGAAAAATTTGCAAAAGGGAGGAAGATGCGCCACCGCCACCATAACTACAACTGATGCCTGTCACAAAGTTTTGAATTCTCATTTGTACTTTATTGCCATTCTTACACTTATAATAAGAAGAACAAATTTTGAAAAGGTGAAGTCAGGGCAGAGTCATAATAATCATGAAATGGAATAGTTTAAAGAACGGGAAATGACAAAATAGATCAAGCCAAATTGATAGACAGGTATTACAAATACTTGCTTTTTTACCATTTATAAGCATTCGTTTTTCGTTTAGTTTTTTCCATATCCATTTGATACTTTCACATTAATTTTTTTGCCATATATATTTTAGAAACAAGTTCAACTTTATTTTTGCAATATTTTAGGAACACACACACACACACATGTTTATATGTAGAAAGTTCATTGAATTGCTAAAAAAAATATGTTATTCGTATGCCGAGATAAGTTGTCATGTTACATTCTTGTTGTGTACGCATTTTTTCAGCTGCTACCAATTTATCATCATGATCATCGTTGGCTTTCATTTGGCCAGCAATAATTTTCATGTTGCGTTGCTTAAAGCATATAACATATTTTTTATAAAGAAGCTTAATCTGATCTAGCTGAATATTTCTTTGCTACAAAAAATGTTATGACATTGCTTGTACTCATGTTGTAGATGTTGATGCTTCTTTATGTAGATCACCATCGTTGTCGTGGTTGTCGGCATCAAATGTGTGATCTCGAATTGAAACTCGTCGTGTCTTTGTCCTCCTCCTCCTCCTCTCACAACAGTGCATAATAATATATGAACGAAAAAAAGTGTGCATTTCCCCATTAGTTATTTTGCAGTGATCTAGTTGAAGCATAACAGAAACCACTTTGCTGAAAAAAGAGGGACAAAAGATGTGTTTTTTATAGTTTAGTAGTTGTTTTTTATAAGTTACAGATACGTACACACACATACATAGGCATATATTGTCATTTATGTTTAAAAAACTCTGCTCAACTTATATAGTAGTGGAACAAGTACATGCACAGCACAGAAACACTCTTTCACTTCGACACAATCAAGTCATCATCATATATTACCATCATCCGTTGTGGTAGCATAATATTAGCTGCGTAATGTAATAGTTATTGCATACCCATTAATACACATTTCAAACATAAGATGGCATGAACCCAGATTCGACACCAATTTTGATCACCAAACAGGAACTATCGAAAAATAGTCTAAATCTCCAACCACACACACATCATGATGCGCATCATCACAAAAAATACATACCTAGTTAACCAATACGTACATATAGCCAAAATTCTGCTCATTATTCTGCGTAGTGTATGCGACCTCATGAATTGTATTGCCTGTCTGTCTGTCCGCGATACTCGGTATCATCAACTAAATTTGGCACCTAGTTTCCGGTAGCTCCAGATTTGCCAGATTAGGTTATCGAGATAAAGGGGTGGGATCGGAATTGATATTGAGGACAAAAATTATTTGATTTTAAAAATTAGCCGACAAATATAAAGTTGGAAGAGTTGCTCTATTCTTATTCTTATTATTCTTGTTCAATAATTATGGTCGAGGGTAGTATGTTGGGATTTGCTGATATACTGATATGCCATTGTTAATTGATTTCGTTTTTAAATTGCCAATTGGTAAAGAACTAATTAATTTAGTATATGATACATATTGCCAAAATCTCAACCGTTAGTGAGAAATCACGATCGGAAGGTAGGCTAGCTTATATGATTAAAAGATTAAAATGATATCCAGTATAATATCTTTGGTGGCAGTTATGAAGGTGCACTGGTTGCGATACTTTGATACTCCCGTTAAGTTGCATTAAGTTTAAAATAAAGATAACATCTTGGACTTCAGCATCAACATAAGAGAGCTTCGTTTTTAGGCCTACAAACAGCAGCTGAAGTAACATTCGACACCGCATCATCATCAGCCAGTAATATTTAGCAAACAGTATCATCCTCCTCATCGCCAACAGCACATTGTACCATTTGCCTGCTAAAACAGAAGGCACAATCCCACCATAAACATGGGATGCAGTGAAGTGAAGACTCGATTGTTCGCACATTGCAGAAACGCACATGCATGCAAGCTGATCATATGAAGAAAGAAAGCAGCAAAGAAAAGGCGCAAGAAACTAGGGACTCGAACGGTGGTGTTTGGTGTTTGTTCGTTGAGGTGCATGGTGATAAAAAAAAGATAGAGCAAGGAATTCGCAGATGCAGGCATGGCATTGACATCAGCAACAACTGAAAAAAATATTACGCATTCTGTGAATTTTGCGTTTACATAAGTGATTCAACTTTTCGGGAAAAAAGTAACTTTTTTATCCTGTGGAATGATCCAAACACGTAATTTTTTTCATTAGAGTTTAACTGTAGTTTTACTTTAATTTATTACTTTTTTTGTAAATATACAAAAATGTGCCTTAACGTCTACAACGTACAAACGTGATTTTTAAAGAGTGGAATAAAGTTACGAATCCATTTAATTACTTAAAATAAATTTCATGTGGTGATTCTGTTGTTTTGTAAGAATTTCGGTGCAAACGTGACTTCCTCGTGCTAAATTTAAATTATGAATCGTTGCCTATCTGTTTACTATATTTGAGAGTGAGTTTCCTGTTGCCTGTTGTTCCTCTGGAAATTAGGAATTTGTTGGTTACCAAGTTAAAAAGGTAGTTAAACTAACATTTATTCAGCATCAAATCTTTTGTTCCATAGTTCAATGCAATTTTAATGTGGAAAAGAATGCTGCGCCGACATAAGAAATGTCACTTTTTGAATCATCACAACAACAATAATATTAGTAGTAATAATAATAATTGCTGAATATAAATCGTATAAGGATTGATAAAAAGTTCGTATTTTAACAATTAGAATTTAACAGTTAGCTGTGCCTGTACTTGTTACATATGATAGCTGGTTTATTCCTGTTATCGGGAGCTCGTCTGCATCTGCATATGTAAATGAATGGGAATAATCACGGGTGATCAGAATGATATTAAGTTATTGTCATCAATATTGGTCGTGTTATTTGGGAAAAATAAGCTCTTTTTTGGGACAAAGTATTAAAATTGACTGTACTTTGTATCCAGAAAATGATAAGTGAATTAAAAAAACATACCTATATACTACTTTATTATTAAGTACCTATATTCCAATTCTCGTATGTATCAAATTGATACTACCAATGCATGAGCCGATAGTACATAATCCATTTTAAAGGAGTGTTTTCAATGGAGATTAAAAATACGAACAACGAAGTTTCTTGTTTGTTTGGGAATGTGTAATACACTTTTCCGAGTTGTTTCCGTAAACATTACGTATAATGTAGAGGCCGTGAACTTATGTGTACCACTGTTACCTGTTGTGGTACGAAAGTAGGTACAGACAACAAAATTTTGCGTTGTTCTGTAACATGTAATCATTAAAATGTATTGTTTGCTTTTCATTGGTGAACATTTGCCAAAAGATAAAAAAGTTGATATCTCTGAATCAAAATAAGAGTACGAAGAGATCAGTGTTTTTTTTGGAAAGTATAGGAATAAAGACACCCTGGACGTTTGTATATGGTCAATCAGTGAATGACGCATTATTTATTCCATGAGTCTGTCTTTAAGCATAATTCAATATTATGTATTTTAGTATTCACGGTGCACATGAAAGAATCAATGAACAAAGGGGATTATTTGTAAATATTTGATGGCGATCCCGATCCATTTCATGGAACATTAAATGCATGTAAACAATTTTCATTAAGCTAATAGATTAATTCTGGCAAGCCATTTGAATTTAGTAATCCCAAGTCAATCTTTCTTATGAAATCGAGTTGAAACATTACTTCCGTATTTAAAATATTAATGTCTCTATTATTTGTCATGACAATATAGGCGTCAAAATCAAAATACACGTAAATTTGAGTTTATCTGAATAAAACTGATCATCCGCCTTAAGTTCAATAAAAAAAATAATACAGGCAAATTATGTATCATTTCACATTCGCTACGAGGAACGATGATATTATTAACCACATCAATGAAATATTCTTCATTCATTATTACATAATTTATAGGTAAAAAAGTGTGAGTCAGAAAAATATTTTTTTTAAATACAATTTTGTTTTGAAAAAAAAAACGTCTATGTGGACTCATGGTTTACCCACTTTTTGACGCTACCAATTTATGTAGGCTGCAAAGTAATTATTATTGTTATTATTATTATTATTATTATGAAGATGTGTTCACTAAAGTAGCACTAAAACCCCCAGCGTAAAGACTATTCCTTAAAGCTATGATGATGGTGGTGCTGCACCTTTATGAGAACAGTGCCCTGCTTTTTGTGGCACGTCAACATCAGATACTTGTCCACAAATGGTGAAGGTCGAATCCGGTTTCAAGTGTAGAGTAGAGTAGTAGTGAGTAGTGAGTACATAAAGCACTTGCACAGACAGAGAGATAAGTTTAAGAGACGCTATATTATACATACATGCAACTACTCGAACACAGACCGCACTGCAATATTGTTTTGTAGCTTTGCAAAAAATGTAGTTCAACTGCAATGAATACGGACTGAAAATATGGCTAGGTCTTTAACCCCGAGTGACTACTTCGACTTGTTTTCTCACTCCTACATATAATATATATATCTACTAATACATTTTATATTTTGTTTATAAATTACTAACCAACTACCATCAACGTGATCATCGGCGTTTTTTTTTCATGTGTACAGAACAGACAGAGAAAGATACTCGCATAAACAGTGAGTGTTGTCATACTAAACTCCTTATTATGCTGGCTAACCGTACCAACCTGGTTATTTAGGATTTGTTACAGATCATCGCCTATATAGAGAGAACTTTACCTTTTTAAATTATCATAATATCCAAAAGAACGCCGTTTGTCTTTGTTCCATTTTAAAGATGTACACACCTCTAAGAACTGAACAATCGAAAACGGTGTGTGTGTGTGTGGAGGGGGCACTCATTTTGCTTGTTGAATGCTGACGACACTCTTATGACTGGATGCTAATAATAATATGAAATGCTCTGAAGCGTTTCCGCTAAATCAGGTGCTAAAACAAAAATAAAAACCATTGTCATTGCCATTGAATCTTTGGAAATAATGAATAATGAATTTGTGCTGTATGTTGCTGTAGTACAATTATTACTTTGGAAATTAATTATATATTAATGCAACAGACGCATATATTATTATTCCAATTAATCATATGACATTAACATACGGGATCCCCATTTCCCACAAAAATCCGGCGTGTATCTTCCTGCAAATAATATCACACAGCAGCCAGCAGCATCGTACCACACACTCATAGTCATCATCAGGTCATTTGCCTGTTGGAAATGTGACACTTCTGTATTATTTCGTAAGCGTGATACTAAAGTCACCTACGTGTTATCACAACACCGACACCGATAATAAAAATGAAAAATATTTTTTTAAATAATAATTATATGCAGGTTGTATATGCTTCGAATTTGCAGCTGCAAATCAAATGGCAAATATGGTAAATATTTGCCAATAGTATGGTCCTTGAGTCCTTACATATAAATCAAAGGGGAGAAGGAAAACATGTTTTAGGCTTTGAAGACTTACAAATTGAGGACAGAAAAAGAAAAGACTGCAATAATAATTACAATAACAATAATAATAATAACAGCAACATTTATATCTCCAAAATCCGTAACCATGGACGAAAGATAGTCCTTTCTTTCTTGCTTCTTTTGATATGAATAATGATGCTAATAAAAAATCAAGTTAGTAAGGCATCAAATTTGTTATCAGAGTTTAAAGGGCTGATATATTTTACAATTGATTCTGATATATGTATGCCTATGTTGCAATGCATTATAATTTATAACATGCTATATTATAATATTATGCCGATTGCAAGAAGAAGAAAAAAATTTAGTAAAAGCTAAATACATTTTGATGATGATCCCTCCTGTTTGTGTTTGAGGTTTAATCTTCATCGGCCACAGCATCTCCCTCTAAAAGAGTTATACCATTGCATTTATCACGCCACACGATCTCATTTTTATTTGCAATCCTCTTTTTTAAAACAGGCATTGCATGTTTTTTTCTTTTTGCTTCGAGCTGCTCTTCCTAGCTCTACAACATATTAAGAGTAACGCACTTACTCACCATTCGCCATACCACCACCAACACGGTTTTATTTAACTAAAGCTAGTTTTTCACTACTCTTTCGGAAAATGGCATTATAGAGCAGTCAATGCTCTTTGTGAACAACAATGAATACGATTATAATTATAATGAGGATACGACGACGATGTGTTATATGATGCGTTGTTGTTAATACAGATGCCTGTGTGTTTTGTGTGTTTAATGGTGATGCCCTTCTCTCGTCTTTTCAGCTTCATCATATGCTTACCTGTATTAGGGGCAATAGCACATCTGCTCAGGTTCAAAGTCTTTCAATAAGGAAAAAAGGAGGGTAGTAGTGTTGCGAATAAGCGTTTGCGCGAGAGTGGAGTAGTGCACTCAAAACCAGGTACATTTTTTCAGGATGAGAATGCGATGATGATGATTATGATTATTGACTGGTACATTACTGTAGTAAAGTAAAGTAATATGGAGCAGCGACTCACTTTTCCCAACTCACCGTTAGTACTGCTAAATATCTATGAATAATGGCTCCAAATTGTGTGTTGGCGTTGTTGTGGACTCTAACTCTAGCTAGCTGTCAGGTTGGCTCTTCGGAAACATTTTGTTGCAGAAAATTGGGGAGTAACTAGGCAGGCCAGGAAATCAAATGATCAACAAAAAAATATTTAAAAAAGTTAATCGATCCTTTTGGGATTATTATGTGACATTTGATACGAAAGAAAAGAGTAATATTGAATCGTAAAATGACACATATTAAAGAAGTTGATGAAGAAGATGCGGTTGTGTAGCAAGAGCAAGACATATTTATTATGCATGATGCTACCTCTTTGCTGCTCTTCATTTCAAAACGACTGCTTTGAGGCCAATATTCTTGTTTTAGTGCGTCATGCTTGCAAAGTATTGTGTGCTTCTGTTTTATCTCTGTTCATGCTTCTAAACGCGTTGTTTCTTTGTCTCTTTGATTTTAGTGATTTTAGACTTTCGTTCTTGGAAGAAGGATGCATGTCAACGCAAGCTAGTTTTGCAGCCGAAAACGGCTGCACCTCTCAACTTCTCTGATACGCTGGCGAAAGTTAGCAAATGTCACACAGACTACAGCCTTTGAAGTCATGACAGCAGTGGGTTGTGCAAAAGAAATGGAAATCCAAATCCAACCTCATGGAAATGTCGGGGAGCCTGGTTCTGCTTTGTCATTAGTTAGCAGGAACTCAGGAACAGCAGCTACAATACATGTTATAGGAAGCAGCGGGTCAACTGGAGATGAATCCAGTGGAGAGGAGCCACCAATTCACAACACTCACTATTCAGTGCCACCAAAAAAGAACCGTTTGAAAGAGACAAATAACAATAGTTTGTCAGTCGCGTCGGCCTCATCATTAGTTTCACTCATACGAGGATCTTCAAACAAAGATCATAATATAATTAGTCCCGACGACCAGCGAGATGATGATGAAGACTCATCAGGCCCGTCCCCTAAAGATGGTGGAGTGTCTACTTCCCTGACGTCTGGAGAGGTATGTGCATATACATGTTTTAAATAAGAATAACTTTAATATTCATTTCCTCACACGTGTGACCTGTAATAGTAAATCATCCAATCATGTATAGAATTCAGACACAGACATGGGACTAGATGGAGACGAGCATTTAGGGCTAAGCAGTAAATCTGATGATGGCAGTAAGGGGCAATGTGATATTTTGTATTCTGCTGAGATATAATGACAGCCACTTTGCTAATTAAATGTTTGTACAATTTTACTAAGATTTTTTAGAAAAGATCACCTCGCGGAACATATGGCGACCCATTCAAAACTTTTACCGTTCCGATGTCCAATTTGCAACAAAGTAAGTATTGTGGGCTATTATTTGCATATTATACACTTCGCGCGAAGTTAATTGGTTTTCATTGGAGCTTTACAATTTTATTTTATCAATAGGGTTTCCAGCGTCAGATTGCTATGAGAGCTCATTTTCAAAATGAACACGTCGGTGGCTCCCATGATATGGTGAAAGCGTGTCCTTTGTGCTCCTACAAAGCTGGTAATAAAATATCAACATCATATGGAAATACAATTATTATGAAACACCATTAATCAACACAAGGATCGTTCGTCATAGCTTTACTTTGGTTTTGCCAGTCAAAATAAAAATACTTTCATTAAAAAAAAGTAATGTGTTAATATATCTCAAGGTTCAATGAAGTCCCTGAGAGTTCACTTCTATTCACGACATGGAATTGATCTGGATAATCCTATGCCTCACTCTTCGTCAATTTTATGTTCAAATGGAAGTAATGCAGGCTCTCCAAATCCCTGCGGAACGTCAAACGGAGAGTATAGCGAGCTTGCGCAAGCACTGGGGTTTGAGGACAGGGAAAAAAGTACAGACTCTTCACTCATCCCATCACATTTTTTGGTGCCACAGATTGAAATATCATCCAATTCTCCATATCCACCGCACTTTGCCTTTTCTGCAGACTCTAGCTACAGTTATAATCAAGATGATAGGCTAGGAGGTAAGCTGTCTTTATATAAATGAAGTTATATTAATTGTATTTGATTATGTGATTTGAATATGTGATTATCAAAAATCTAATAATAATTGAATTTTATATCAGGAAATCGTAGTCCAACTCCTCCGCAAAACATATCACCCCAATCGGATTCTAGCTCATCCTCCAACCTTCCGTCCAGTACTGATTTATTAGTTGTAAAAAAAGAAATAATGGATGAAAGCTCTCCGGAACAGTCGCTCAACGGCGAGTCAAAGTCTAAAGAATCTTCTGAGATGAGTGACGATATTCAAGATATGCCAGAAGATTTATCATCTAACAACAGCAGTTGCAGGCAAGTTGTACAAACTCAACATGAAAAATAATATACCGGGCAAATGTCTGTTTGGATCCAAATTCTAAAAAAAAATTCTGGTCAGTATCAGTAGGCAGTTTTGTGTATAACGTTAAGTCAGACACTTTGGTACGCCTTTCTTGTCAAGTTTAACAAATATATATGCATTATCCTTGCATTATTGTTGTGAAACTTACCATGTATATCTAAATGAGTCACAATTGTATAAATCTAGACTGAGAATTATTTATTTATTTTTGGTCCAAAATGATTTTTAAGCATAATTTAAAAAAAAAATAGTAATTTGACCACTTAATATTATTTTGATTAGCAGATCGCACAGTCCAAAGTGCAGTTCATCATCTTTAATAAAGGTATCACCATTGAAATCGCTCTTGCGAGATGAATGGAGATCCAAAGAAACTTCTCAAGGAAATGGGACAACTGGGACCACCACTACATCTCGTGAACGTAGCGATTCCAGCTCGGGTCATTCAAGCAATAGTAATTTTCATACTCAGGTATACAAATTTAAAAATCAAAGACACACATATGGACCATGTGACATGGTGAATATCAAACGGTGTATAATGTGGTGTTTCAACGGATAACTTTTTATTAAAATCATGTTTACAGGCTTATGACGGCGAGGCAATCACATCTTCTAATGGGCCAGAGAACGGAGCACATTCCATGTATGGTCGACGAGGAGCCACGTTTCCTTCCCCTTTACATCAATGCGTCTACTGTGGGATCATTTTCCCTGACAAAACACTGTATTTCCTTCACAAAGGGTGCCATTCCGAATCAAATCCTTGGCGTTGCAATATTTGTGGCGAGTCTTGTTCCAACGTCTACGACTTCAACTCACATTTGTTGAGCAAATCCCACCAGTGAAACTATTACGATTATAGTTAAACGTTAACATTTAAATAAGGAATAGCCAAGCATGCAATTTGTAGTTTTCCGTCCCACTTCTAATTTCTACCTCTGCTGCATTGTGAACCATGCTGATGATAAAAAGCATGAAGCTTAACGCCATAATTTCTATTAAAAATGAAAACACGTTCAAAGTAACCAAAATAGATGTAGTAGCTGTAAAAATATTTACGTAGATTATGCATAGCAAGTATCCTGATCCTTTTGGTATTTTTTTTGTAATTTGACACATTTCATTGTTATTTGACAAAGCTGGAAAGCAGTTTTATCATTATTGTACTCTTGATTGGTAGCTCTATGCCATAATTTGTTTAGCCCCTTTACTTATTTGGCTCGTATGGATTTTGACGCGACTTTCTACTGCTG
Source organism: Paronellides praefectus (assembly GCA_027744595.1). NCBI lineage: Eukaryota > Metazoa > Arthropoda > Collembola > Entomobryomorpha > Paronellidae > Paronellides > Paronellides praefectus. Next base: position 15,473 of record JAITYZ010003953.1, read on the forward strand.
GACTAAGTTAATAGCCTTTACGGTGTACTCATTTCAAAAATGGTTTATTGATGATAGCATGACTTTTGCATTGCTTTTAGTGATTTATATTGTACATATATACAAGGCAAACATTTGTTTGACAGTGTCACTACATGACTTTTAGAGCTAATAACTATTGTTGTAAGGTGTAAGTTCTCATTATTGTTGTTTGTTGTTATTAGTATTTATATGGTATTGGGACGGGACGTTTCTTTAGATTAGGTTTAAATGTATTATGGACGTTACTTCTTTCATTAATTATGATTATCAGCCATTGCGTACTGCGAACATACAATTAATATTTATGGAATACTTCACTAACACTGACTATTTGACAAAGAGAATATTTTTATATTTTGCTAAATTGCCAAGCTAAATTTGTAATATTAGCTGTTTTTGAAATGCGAACTGTTTGTTAATAAATATTAACTGTTGCAAATGAAAAAAAAACAGTTAAAGAGAGGAAATTGTTATTTACAAGCATATTCACCTTCCTGAAATTTCAATTAAAGCGACGAAAAACTACATTGGAATTAAAACGCTTATTCATTCACTAATTCCCTATCCCATCCCAGTGGGATAAGGTTGACCAGTTTACCTGGTATTCGAATTCGTCCGAACCAATATTCTAAGGAATCTCTTGACGAATAAAGAATTTAATATTTTGTTTTCAGTTCTAACTCGCAGACAGGACAGGACAGCCGGAAAAAAACATGAAATGATGAAGTACTGTAGGCGGTTCCTTACCGGCGATAAAAACATTAATTATTTTAGCGCAGAAACCAGGTGTCTATTAAAAAAATTAAATGATCAAATGTGTGCTTCATTATCAGGTTGTCTGTTGATTAGATAGTATAATCAAACGGTGACCGGAGGTGAGTATCTGAAGTGTCATCTTTTACTTCAGCATGAACAAAAAAATTATAGCAAATTAAGCAGGACTAACATCGTGATTACAACCTTTCGAGCCTAAATTTTCGGGGTAGCTAAAAATAATAATAACGTTTTCAACATATTTTGTTTATCTTGAATAATTTAATGCAAACGGTCTTTTACTAATATTCATATTACATACAAATTTACGAGATTATCTTGTTGATGGATACCTTATCACAAACATACATTTAAAAGAATGAGATACATTACTTGCGATTTTGGTTTATAAAGTGCTGCAATAAGACAAAGCAAGTCAGTCAAGAAATAAAATTGGAACATCTCAAATGTGCATTAATTGTCAATCTTGGGATAATATTATTATCGAAAAATTATAGTTTCCATGACAAGCTAACGCAATTAGATCGAAGGATAAATCCATACTGAAATACAACTGGACAATGAAACAAGATTCTAAAGAGAAATGAAGGCTAAACATTGTACAAGCCATGAATAAATTAGCCCAATTCATGACAAATTTCTGACTTTTAAAATTTACTCTTTTGCAAGAACTACTTTCACATTTAAAGCTTATTTAGTATGATTTTTGTGAACATTATCACATACGTTTTCGCGTTGTTACAAAGTTCTCCTTTTCATGTTCTTAAATTAAGAATGGACTCATTATCATATCAGAGATTCACTTTACGGTTATAAACAGTGTACACTGTACATACAAAATAGATCCTATTACTAAAATAAAATCTATGAGCACTTTGTATATTACACACTGCAAGCTTAACAGTGGATATATTATACAATCGGCAGAAAATAAAAAAAGTTAAAATTATTTGACAAATTCACAATGAAGAATAATAATTTCACGTCATGTGAATTATACTATCCATAATAATAGAGCTTCAAAATATAATCAGACCCTAAAATTGGCGTCAGATAGGTAATAAGCGTTTTCAACAATGACTAATGGTGATTTGAGACAACAAAGTATTTCAATTTTAGTTTTCTATTTCATATTTTTTTTTAAATAAAGTTATAAACTAAAACATACCGAGTCAATAAAACTTAGACATATACATACATAAGCAATAATGATAGTATAATGCAGATCCATGATTATAATTTATATTAACATAAAGAAGAACTTAGAGAGATAAGTTATTACATTTTATGTACCATACACAGTGGTTTAGATTCAACAATAAAACCGCTAAAGTGGTTATTTCGACGGAAGATGTCAAATTCTCCCCAAATAATATCGACAATGCCAAAAGGTCCCTATAAATGGAGCTTAATAAATGCAATTACTATTTTTATTACAGAACGATAAACTTAGAACACATACATGGGAGAACATACAACATTGAATACAGTGGGTTGCTTTGACCTGACCTTTAATTTAAAAAAAGAACATTTGTGGCAATATGAACACAAAAAATGCTTTGCGAAAATGAAATCACAAAAATCTCATTTATATATCTAAAATAATGATGGTGCATTTTGAAAGTTTCCAGATATGGATAAACAGTTAAGACATTGAGACATAAGTACATAATTGCAAACTAACGAAAATTGTAAAGTACAACGAAGTTGGAAGTAGATTACAATACTTTAAAATTAAATAATTTGCAGCTACGTGTTGGGTTATCAAATTATTCCCGTGCTGATTCAACAATTCTCAATGGTGATATTACACTAGCAATAATGTAATGTAATACATAAACGTATTAAATTAATACCATTAATTAATACTACCGAATCTAACGGAATGCTGCAGTCGTAATAAAACTCGCTCATATGGTCACTCTCCGTCACAAAAAAAAATGTGACGTTAGTTGGTGGAAGGGACATTATTGGAAGCTCTACTACTTAAATTGTTATAATTAGCACATATTTGAAGACCTGTTTATTTGAAGTAGAGCAAGAGCTGTGCAGTTGAACCTTCATTGCATGACAACATGACACGATATAACTACCAATTGTTTATCCTCGGTGATATTGAAACAAACAATATTTATTATTGAGCTACGATTCATATTTATGGCTACCAACAAAGAAACTCAAGGTATATTGATCTAAGCCTTCTACATAACAAATAACAATCTGTTGTTGGGGTTGGCACTGAAAGGAAACTGAACTTTTCATACACAGAAGATCCATCTATAATCCACCCATCCATAACGTCACCTACTATTATATTCCGTGGCTAAAATCAATTGGCAAGTAAGCCAATAACCAATGATCCAATGACGTAGCCATTGGAAATAGTCAATAACTTTGCGTTGTCATGAGATACCACCACAAAGGGAAAGTGAGAGAGAACACATGGACACATATATGTATCTTTCAGTTGCACATTTCCTAAAAATTATTCAGACAAGCGTCTCTATATAACTACTACCTTTGTCTCGTTAAGTAGAATTCTCGAATGAAAAGATGCCATTTGCTTGATTGCGTATTTAACAATACCTTAAGTGACAAATTTGCGTAGTCACGAAACGTACTTCAGGTAACAGTACCTCTAAAACTTTTTCAAGCTTAGATTGGACGAGGCGCATGGAGGCCCTCTACATCGGGTCCAATGTATGGCCAATGATCAGCATTAACCGGCCCCCAGTCATGAAGACCGTTGGTTAACGATGGTCGATGCGTTAAGCGGTGCGCGATGCTAAATCCTCCACTGCCTTCTAGTTGAGTTAACACAATAATGACCTGCCTGTTGAAACATACAATTAAAAGTAACAATAAAAATTACAGAAACAATCTAGAACTATATGTTTGATATTATATGTTATCTCTTTTCTCTGTTACACACGTACCTATGCAAAGGTGGAACCGCATCTACAGTTTTCAACTGATTTCTGGTTGAAACAACATTGTAACTTTCTTGACAATCACATTTAACTTGGATCCATTTGTCATCATGACGATTTTCAA
>JAITYZ010003954.1:0-11522 GCA_027744595.1 Paronellides praefectus
TTATTTATATGTACATATACTTATACTCAGTTACATACATATGTGTATCTTTGAAAATAACATATAAACCTTTTATTTCAAATATTATACTACACGCAGGATTTTAAATGCGTGATGAAGATCATGAATCATAATTCATAAAAAAAGATTATTACATTATGATGAACGATGTGCCTTATTTTACTTCACTTTTTTAACGTGCATATCCGTATATCACACTACCATTCTACCACTTGCTACTGCATACTTCTCATGCTGCTGATTTTACAAAATATTTCTTTCATCAGTATCTGTCTGTGATGTTCTACGATGTGACAGGGATTTATGCCGTTCTTTATCACCCCAACGATGTACATTCACGCGTGCGCTCTTGTACGACACTCTCGAATATTAAAAAAAACATGCACGGCATGGCGAAATAATGTCTCTAGACTTTGGTAAAACTGACCTTCATTCATGGCCATGTCCATCAGCTGTAACTCATCATCGTTAAGAATTGATGAAAGATTGAATCCGTCAGCAGACGTCTGGTTTGCCATTTCAGTTGTTGAATTCTGTAATTATATAGAAGTTTTTATATATATAAAAACTGCATAGAATATGTGCATTTATAGGTATATTTATTATGAGAGGATTTAGATAATTTGCTAAAAGCTAATAATCGCAAAAAAAGACTTGCTTTTACGTGCAAAAAAAATTCCTTGTTGCATCATATCATTCATTATTCAATGACATTTCATGTCTACTGTATTCATATTCATTCATACACATATATACGTAAAAGATGCATGGAGTAATTAAGTTATTTTTTTTTATTTTTCTCACTTGGTAATAAAGCATATCATGCGTTGGGTCCATCATCTTGTAGTGACTACTTGGATCAATCATTGGCTCACTGCTGTTGGTTAAATGCATGGATGACGCGACTGCAGAGCCCAAGTTTGAGGATGCCCCTGGAAAACAAACATAATATCCTACATTTAGTTCATGTTCATATTTTTCATATCATTTAACTCACATTGTACTGAAAAAATTCTTAATTCAAAATATAACAGTTTTTTTTCATTTATAGAACAAAGGTACTGAAAACAGGCTCATTTAAGAACCGTTGAAAAACAATAAAATGTGAAGTACGTGCACAGTTGGCTATGCATGTAGGTAGGTATATAAATACATACAGATTTATTTTATATGTATGACAGCAAGGAACATGATGATGTGATGGATCTGCGTACAACTGGCTATACTCGAAACTCAAGTGTATTATGCACGGATGAACAGTCTTTTTGGTAACGTGAGCGCAGTTCACTTCACATTTCGTTCAGTTTTATATAGGTATATATACATATATTTTTTTTTAAACAATGACTATCACGGGACAACAAGAGCTAGAGGGTTAGGAATACATTTTTTCCCCAGTTCTATAAAATCCATGCACTGAAATGGAACGAATCAATTACGATTACGTGGCGACATGCATGAACTACTTCAACCGTTTTTTATTTATTACAATGTGTGTAGTGGCATAAAAAATTTCTTGTTTCCATTGCTCAAAGAGTTCAGTTGTTAGTTAGTAGCTGAGAAAAAAAATGCGATTGTTATGCTTTATAAAACCCTGCCTGTTTTTATACCCACATCATGTACACAGCCTACCCTGTGAGCTATAAAGAATGCACGTGTGACCGACCGGCTAAAAAATTTCACGCTATTTGTATCCTGTCGTAGTCTATGGCTATAGATGAGCCCTTGTACTTCCTACAACTATGTACTTACTACGTATATTTGAAAAAGATAATGAATTCACAAATGTCGCTTCGTTTGCCTACTTGCAACTTGCGTGGAAGCTTGCTGAGAACCAAAGTTTAGTTGTAGTTGTTTGCAATACGGAACATTTTAAAATATTGATAGATCCGATCAAAAATAGTGGTGCCTTGTTTGCATTAACAACATACAGAAACAAATTCGAGGTAGCTTAAATATTTTGCTAGTCATCTTCCCTTCGACTCTAACTGCGGCTGCGACACGAGTGAATAGATCAGATCAGTCCGGTTAACCACACGCGCTGCAAAAATTCATCGTGCATAAAGATCACTGTTCTGAACCTGATTTGAGTTGTACCTATGTATATGCAAATGCTATTATTTGCTACTTCGATTTCGACACTGCCCATTTGTTACTTGAATGCATAAAAAATTTAGAGTCAGTACAATTTTTTTTATTAAGGAGTTAAATGATATGCATATTATTAGAAAATACTAGAAAGAGTAGTGCAGAAAGTTGAGCTAAAATGTATAAGCAAAACATAATTTTTACCCATTCCGACGTTGACATATTGTCCAGTTGCACTTAATTCGGGCGGTGGAAGAGTAGCATTCTGAAGGAGAACGCTCCTTGCCGTGTCCGTACTGTATGCGGTGGTTGGAGGAACACCGGAACCGAAATGAGGAGGATGCATGGAATGATGCAAAGGTGTGGGTGGATGGTGATGATGATGGTGGTGGTGATAAGGGTGTGGTGCAAAATGATGTGGAATAGGTTGATGTATACCTGCACCATTGGGGTCATGAGAGGATGACTGGAGACTCAAGAGGTTGGCCAGGTCCTGCCACCGTTGCTCCATACTACCGCCACGAAGTAAGCCAGGCATTCTCGAATGTACCTGATAGTTAAAATAAACATGAGTAGGTATTCAATATCTGTCAAATGAGACACATTAACTCCGTCACAGCTTAAATAAAAAACAAAAATGCAATGGGTTTGTCCTTTCATGCACATGGTAAAGTAGAATCAATGTTTATCAAGTGGGAAAGTTTGAACGAGGATGCACGATACGTGATTGACAGAAACCGAATAATAATTATTTGAATACAATTCGAAATGTCAAAATAATATCACTAATTTCAATGATCCTGCAACTCAAGTTATATTTCATTTAATTAGTGTAGCAATCAGTGTAGATTCAAATATTCCTTTTCATTTTGCTGAGTAACAACAAGTGAGATAGACAAAGCAATTTTTTACAATCTCTATTGTCGAGTGAATGGACGAGAAACTCTTTTAGTCTTGTGTATTTATTTACCTCTGGCATGCGGCAAACATTCATCCACATCAATGAAACCCCTTTGACTAAAACGGTATTATGACAAATTACAATAACAACACATAAAAGCAACGAAATGATTTAATTGTAAGAATTGGACTACGGCAACTTTGAAAAATTGGATGCCACCACCATCCTAAAATCATAAAAGTTTTACAACACGCATTATTTCAGACATGTAAACACCAATATTACAGCAGCATATCTACACGAAATAAATTACATAGTTGTCATTATGCTATTATTGTCAAGCTGACAAAAATCAGATAGATAAATGTCAATCGCTCATCATCATTATCCCAATTTCACAAAGTTAAATCGCCATTATACTATTATCATTCCGCGTAGCTTTCCTACCAGAGACAAAACCGGCAAAGTAAATGTCCCTTTTATTGTCATATATTAAAAGGACTATGTGTAAATGGGCTGCGCAACTTATTCATAATTTTTGTAGTCAGTCTGTCCTGTCCGGTCATACGTTAAATTCTGCTGCTAAATTTCGTCAAACTTATAGACTAAAGTAGCCTGAAAATCAAAGGATAGAATCAATCTAGAATTCAAATCCAAAACACCTAAGTGTATATTAAATATTACTCTGTTGTGAAATGTATGTACTTCAGAGTATGGCTTTAAAAAAACTGTGCGATAAATGCTGTAACAGCGTCACGCTTTGAACAATGTCAGACATTATTAACGAGTACTACCACTACTCATCCTTCATTTAAACTTCACGCAACCCTACCTTGCAGCATTGCTTTGTTTTACTATATAATCTACATCCATACTAGTTTTGAGCCTTCAATCCTCACAATCAGTCTCATGAATTCACTATCAAACTCCAAAAAGACCACCAAAAGATTTATATTTAGGCCACACGATCAATTTGTCTTCGAGGTGAGAAACATTCAGAAAATATAGCACTTCGGTATGTCGGTGGCAATTGCCGCAATGTAATGCAATCGTCAGACACAGCCAGCTTCAAATGTCAAGTTATTTGTCTTTGAACAATTGATATACACGTTCAAATTGGCCTCCTCTTTCATATTACATGGTACGTTTAACGTATGTATATTCATTTAATATCTTCCAATCTCAGTTTAGAGTGAAGAAATTTCATTAATGATTGTATATTACACAAACCATAATATATTTTTAACGCAATATAATGTCAGGTTAACCATTTAATCTTTTCTAATTTAGCCAAGATTATTTTCACGTACTTTGTACGTATGTTAATTATTAAATACATACGATTAAGTTTAAAAAAAATTCAACTGGTAATAACTTAGCATGAAAAAATGGAGCAATTTTGAACGGAATTGTACTCGATTTGATAACAAAGTTATGAATAAATTATAAGACGGCAACCAAAAAAGGCAAAAAAATAAACATTTATTTTTTCCATCATAACTTTTCTATAAAGGTGCTTGGAAAATGGATCGGTAAAATTGGATTCTAAAGAATCTTGGATATTTAAAAAGACCTTCAACAGGGCACTTATGTACATTAAAAATATATTTACTCCCACAAAGAGAAAACTATAACGTGAACCATGGCAAACAAAAGAAACGAACATTAATCATACATTCATATCGTACCTATGTCATCTACAGGTCGGGAAACGTCAATTGAGTACAAGAAGTTGCAGGGTGGTGAACATCATGATGATGCTCTCTAAAAGGCAAAGCAGAAGAAGTGTTCACACAATATTTTTTTTTCGTTTTGTCATACGAGTGAACTTACTCACCGATCGACCGCAGCAGGCAAAACCAAAATGTAAATCATAAACAACATTTCCACATGGTACTTATGGCAACCTATTTTTTTCTACTCCTACCACTCGACTCCTCCTGCTTCGCTCTAATTTTTTTTCCTTTCTACCTTTTTTCAACTCAACAAGTCATAAAATCCTTTTTGTCTCTTTTAGTTCACCTAAAGCAGTAAATATATGTGCCTACCTGTAGAAAATCTAAACAACCAGAGCAGTGGCTAGGGAAAATGCATCTTTTTGGTTCCTTTTATTGCTCTCTTCATGAAAAACCACTACGATAATGATCATTCCGAGCGCTTTACTATTAATTATTCGTTTAAGATGACTTTCTTCCGGCCGCCCGGACCTGGGTCCTAATTTCCGATACAACCCAGGCTCCGTGCATAGCAATCCCTTTGCACATCATTAAAATATTAGTACTACTATAACAAGTACAATAGTATAACTTATTACTTCTTCGTATATATACTGCAACATGTCCATAACTCCATGTGGTGCAAAAGCCACTAGCACTGCTTCACATTCCTTCCGCTTGCGGCAGTATCCGCTTGTAACATATCACCCACACAATAGTGCTGCACTACACATTAATAACTTTTTTTCACCGGCAAAATACACAAAATCCCATAAGTCATTAAATGATAATGATATGGTATATAATCTGGCCTGATTTCAGCCTTTATACCCACACCGAAAGGATCGTGATCACACACTGTGTCCTGCTTCCAAAACCACACACTATTGACAAATACAATAAGAAATTGTCATTCCTCAGCAGATTCTTTTTGTACAAGAAAAGTCATTATAAAATGTCAACTGTTCGCCCCCACAAAACTTACAAGGTGCTGGATAGCGGTTTACTTGCCAAGTAGCACCAAACACAACATCAGACAAGAATTTTGCTGAATACTTCTTCGTCTCATCTTCTCCGAGGAACGGAGTCAATCTGAAAGGGTTGTCAAATGTTCTTCCCTTAATGTTGTTTATGAACGACAAATAATATTATGATGATCATAATCGCTACTCATAAATATTATCGGCGAATTTATGGAATACAAAGTTTACATATAACATGTATACACATGCACGTAAATCAAACAAACCTAATCATATCTGTGCTACATATATTAACGTACTGTTATTATATATGTTTTATTTCTACAACGACAATCATAAAAAACTAACCAAATTACGTGTATATCATCTTAATAGCCATAGTGCATACATGTAAAGATGATCCTTGGTTGGATATTTAAGACGCAACAATTATTACAAAAGCTCATCTGAGGATTGAGGAAACGTTGACGGACAAGTTGACAAAAAGGAATATTAATACAACACGTACGAGCATAGCAAAATGCACACAAACACATGCACGCTCGATTAGTGTGTGGTGGGTAGCTCATCTTTTGCTGCAGGTACCTATTTGTTGATGATGATTATAATCTCCTAATAATAAAAAAGCGCACACCTGATTTACAACAGCAATCATTATTCATATCCATCATCATCAACGACACCACCACATCTTCTACCTTATCAAAACACCATGTATATAATTCATGCATAAACAAAGCATGAAACTCATCATTGCTGTAGAAGCCAACACTTTGTTTGAGACGAAGCAAAACATCTTATAAAGAGTTTGATGGACGCAAAAAATAAAGTAATGAGAGAATCAAGGTGACGGATAGCTTATTACTACAATTCTCACAAATGAACATTCTATAAGGATTTTCAGCTAACAAATATATAGGTATTTGTCTTTTACTAGAGATGTTTGGCCAAGGCATTATCATCATCACAGTATAAAAAGTAAATACAATTGTACAACGTTATATTCCTTACCATTCACAGTGGTTTGCCTGCTACATACATTTATGACTATGTATATTATGTTATAATATGAGTTATGTGTGTACATAAAGAGTTTGAAATCCGATATTAACGGAACGATACTCTTTCCTTAGCAGAGTAGTAGTTATGATACGGAGACATTGCATAACAGGTGGCTTGATGAACCCTTCAAAAAATATTTTGTCCTTCTTTTAAATAAACATCAGTCTACCATCAGTAAAGTCAACAGATCTCAACATAAAAGTTAATCTTATTATTGCATTATACCTCTTCTGGATCTTTTGGTACGGTAAGACACATTGGTACATATTCACCCAGCAAAGATGGTAAGAAAACTCATGGCAACATAAAAACGTGATGTTCATTATTGCTGTGACTATAAGCAACTTAATATCATTAGAATTTATATCTCATTGCATTTATGACCACGAGCATACTATTTCACAAAAGCTATTCTATAACTCACGCTGACTGCAAGCGTCAGGATCTCAGCTCTACTGACAATGAGTAAAAAAGCAGTTTTTTTTACTTCCATCGAGAATCTCGCCTTCGGCATTATATTTCTCTGTATTTTTTTATTAAGTAGTGAACGCTTGAATATGCCTGTCTGTCTGTTTGTAAATAAGATGTCGTCAATATTTTTTGAGATGTGGGTTTAACTTGCAGATACTCAATAGCTTCTTCCAGGTAGATGATGGATCATTATTGACATTTTTAAGATGACCAGGAAAAAAGCGTGGTGCATTTTGTTTTTAAATATGCTTTATAATTTTTAATTCTTAATGAGACTATAGGCAGTATAGATCAACGGAACATGAATAAATGTTAATTTTCAAGTAAAACTTTAGTTTGTGGTAATAATTCAAACTTAATGCTACATAATATTTGCATTTTTCAATAATTTCCATAAATTTCAGGTTAAAACTCTAATTCTCTAATTTTAGTCTCTGTTTCTCTTTAAATTGATTTGGTAATTCAATTTATCTGTGTTTTAATTGTTTTTTCTTACATTAGCCATAAGTAAGGCTTAAATTCGTGTCCGTGAAAATTAACTAGTGTATTTACATCAAATTCAATTTAAAAAAAAAAAATATTTTAAGTACATATTATAATTATGAAACTATTTGAACGTAGAGGTTATACAGCATACGATATTGCTATTGTATGGAAACCAACAATTGTTGATTGACAAATATATCACATTAAATAAATTACGTTATTTAAAAAGAATTTAAAATTTATAAATAAAAAATTGTTACTTTGTTGGAGTGGTTTTGATTTACTGCTGTGTTGATTTTTGTCAAAATTTATTCATATAAATCTCAAGCGCATAATGCAGTATGCAGCATACTATTACTAAAAAGCTTTCGATAGGTTGGCACATAGTTTGTTATGTATTGTGATGCCAACAAAATAGGGTTTCCATGCCTTTTTAATGCTTTTTTGCAAGTTGTATTTCTTTTTCACATATTATCTCAGTTTATCGAAAATTTATAAACTAGAAAAGGGTTTCTTCTAAATTTTAAAATGTTTAATTTTTAGACTGATATAGGAATGATGGAATATTATTTTTCAGTTTGTCTACTACTAACAATCTAATAAAAATTCCAATATTGAAATACATTCAATTTAAAAAAAATGAAATATTTGATGAACTGAACTTGCGACAGTTGGCTTTTAATAGAAAAAAAAATATTTCTCAAAATGTTCGACCTGTCCTACCACCGCACCGAGTTAAATTATTTCAAAAACCTTAAAATTATTATAAACGGATGATACCAAATTACTTAGGACGTTGTCAGTACAAAAAATCCTGCAATCATTTTCATTTTCACGTCATCTGTGATTTCATGAAATATTCTCATATTTCCCCATACATCCCCAAACGTGTTTGCTGTACATCACAAGTAATCAAGTTTTTGTAGCTAGCCACCTGAATTCAGCAGTTTATCATCACCCGCACAATACCTTATGGACATTGACGATATAATAATGTATATACACACTTGTATCTGAGTTACAAAGGATGACCGCCATGTTGGCAATGCAAAAAAAATAATTCGACGTTTTTTCCACTTGAGAAAACAGCAAGAGTGCGAGGTATACGTGTTGAGTATGCATATATTTTATGCTATACCTACCCAAATCCATGATTTAACTTTTTAATCAAGATTTGAAACAGGTGGCTTGCTACAAGTCAAGCCCTTTTAGTTCATTTTGCTAAATGGAAAATGATATCAGGTATCATAACATATTTTCGAAAACGTACAGAAATTTTTATCAGGCAATCATTTTTCTTGGATAAAAATTTATGAATACAACATCTTGCACCAATTTAAGCATTTGCATTTCAAATCATAGTCCAACGTGACTTGATAAACGTAAAAATTGCGTATACAATGGAATATGTACTAATTTATGAAATAAAATAGGCTAGATAACTTTTCATCGTTTTAATGTTACTGAACGTGTGTGTGTTTACTTATCCAGAAAGCTAACACATTAATTGGTAATATTCTTAGATAAATCAAAATGGTAAAATAAAACACTAATTTTTAACTTTCCGATCATATCAAAGATTTGAACGTGGGTAACTAGTACGCACAACAGCACAGTTTTTTATTTAAGATTGTTGTTTCAAAATTAAATGCAAAGTTTCGTGCGACTTAATTTCTGATCTTAAAATCTCATAGTTTTTTTACTATTTTACAGATACCAACTTCTTTTAAATCAACATATCAATATTTTAAATACATGTCAATTCGAAACTCCTTGTATCAAAACGCCACACCGAAGTGATCCTTTTATCAAAAAACAGCTTTAGAAAAAAGAATGAAAAGAAATATAATCGAATCATGACTCATGATGATATCAGGAGAGCTGTAAAGCAACAATGCTAAATGTGTGTTGTGTTGTGTATGTATGTGTATACTGTACAAGATATACCAGTAGTAGTATAGCGTGCATTGAAAGGACAACCTCTTTCTACCTACGTATTTATGAGAGAGTGTGTATAAGCATTATACAGTTCAAGATACCTGAAAGCCTCTGGGTTGGGCTGCATGGGATGTGGGACGAGCACTGGTATGAATTGGGGCTGTCTGAATCATGTCTGCTGAAAAATTACTTTCATCTGCCTCAATATCAAAATCTTCATTCAGTTGGGACAACGGTCTTGGTGGTGTTGTCAGACTCTATAGAAAATAAATTATGCAATTTTAATTAAATAGTAAATAAATATGCACCAATGAGAGATTTTCCCCACATCAATTTATTTCTTATTTATTTTATAAGAAAAATGACACATAAATGAACACGTACAATAAAATGAAATCAATAAGGAACTTACCGAATCGCGAGAATTTGAAGACTCATCATCATCTAAACTTCCAGGCGAACTCCCAATTAAATTAAAGACGCCACTGTCCACTTCCAAAAAGTCATCTATGAAAATGATAACAATGGGAACAATAGTTACAACACTAAAAATCGTTATAAAATTATCTGAATTATTTGTACTTTTATGGAAAAGAGACGAGACAATATCCAAGAAAATACGTCTTCATAAACCAACTCAACAAATTACTATTATTATCAGAAGATTTACTTTGAGAAAACGAGAAATGTCACGAGAGCGTATTTTTTTGCGCCTGCGCTCCAACTAAAGTTCCATAACCCAAATAAATCCATTTGTTTCAAATTGAGCGCTTCAACTCATTGCACACTTTTTTTGAATTCATTCACGAATCATTTATCAACGTTGAAAAACAAGAAGGGCGCAATATTTCAGATAAAGAGTTTATATATTTTTTTAAAATTATTTTTTGGCTGGTTGTTTCAAAATACAAGCCTATTATGTACCTATGTATGTATGCACATCAAATTTTGTGTCATTGTACTCACTACTACACAGCTATAGGACGCTGTTTGTTGATCAATATAAATAAATAAATAAAAAGTAAAACAAAGCAAAACCAGAAAAATCAGAACTGACATGATGCGGCAACGAGCTGATATTTTATTTATTTAGATTTACATATTCTGATTTAAAAGATATTATGGGATGCATGGGTATTTTGACATGAAAAATGACAAGCTATCATCTTTATCACATCCATTGTCAATTCATTACACTGCACAATGCCTCTTCTTGAAAATGACACGGCCATTGTCCGATCCTCTACAAAATAACTCTATCTCAGGTATCAATCTCATATAAACACAAAATATATTTCTTCACTGCCTTGCTCTGATCTGATGATGTCAAGCACGGCTGCTGCGGCTGCTTGTTGTCGTATTACTTGAACCTTTCATGAGAAAAGAACTTGCATTAGCTTTGGGCTTTAAAGAAACTACCTTTTTCCAAATTGAGATTAAGTAGTATACACCCAAGTTTTATAATATATTCCATCGCTACTTTCCAACAGACTCAACTGTTGTTGCCTCCAAGCACATATCGACTTTTTATTAAGAAATTCACCAAACTATGATAGGTTAATCATTACCTCATCCAATAAATTAACATTGAGTAGAGCAAGTTAGCCCTGCATACAATTTTTTAACATCACAAAAATGTAATTTAAAAAAATAGGTTGTACTAACCAGACACTCCCGAAAACAATGACAAAATTCCTCTTTATATCCGTCAGATAAGGGTTACATCAAGCTCCGGATATGTACATATTTCTTTCACTACGAAACTGAATCTTGCATTACCAGAGTTTAAAGCGTACAATATGCGTGTCTTCATAACATTATTTTTTTTACACATACATTCAAGAAGAAGGCACCGCG
>JAITYZ010003955.1:0-18740 GCA_027744595.1 Paronellides praefectus
GCAGTTTTACTAAAATTCGTTTGCAATTTAAAAAAAAATAATTACAAATAAAAAATATTGCGATAGTATGATTAACGAAAAACGATGCGATTATGGTACTTTATGACATTGAATAAATAAATAGACGAGGATAAGCACTATGATGATTTAAGTGATGTGTATTTTATTTTTATTTATTACTGGATTTCAGAACAAACTCGCGTTATAAATTTAAATAAATAACTATGTTTTGTATAATAAGGCGCGACATTATATACTCATATATATATTTATATATGTAATCATAATCATAATAGTGATGATAAATAAACATCAAGTCGTATATGTATGTTATCTATCCATTTTTTACAACAATTAAGTAACGTACGACTACTTAGCTACATGTGTGTGTGTGTGCACAATCAAATACTATATATTGCGTATACTATTTTATACAACAATCAAATCAGTAACCAGTGCTTTATTGGTTCACAACCAACATTTTACGACATACTTGCATTGTATTGTTTGATCAATTATGCATATAATTATGCTATAAGATGGCATCTATATAATAATTTTAAAGCAAGTATCATTACAACAACAAGTCAACTAAAATACGATATCATCAATACAAACAACATTAGTTTAATTTTTTACTGCTTTCAAATAATCCTCCTCAGATAGCCAACGTCCTAACTCTCTGTCATAGTCATGTAGTTTGGGATATACAATGGCAATGTATCCTTTCTCGTGGTTTTTTAACAAACTGGGTTGTTGACCAATCTCTTCGTTTATTTCAATTAATTTGGCGACAAGGTTGGAGCGAATGATAAAGGGTTGTTCACGATCTTTGCAGCTGATGGTACACAAAATGGAGCAGCTTTGAAGATACTGACCTCCGGACTTCTTTTTTCCGAATACTTTGTTATTTAGTCGGTTACAGTTGTCGTTAGCCTGTAAAATTGACAAAAAAATAAACAAAATGTTATTGCAGTATTCACTAGGGATTGAGATCATAATATTTTCAATCCAAAGTACTGTAGAGAATGAGTGTCACTCATTGAGTGATGTACCTGAAAATTGACTGATGAAATGACAAGATCTTGTGTGATGATTGGATGAGTTGGGGCCAGCGTTACCAAACAAATCTTATTTGAGTGCACAAGAAGTCTGTAATGCCCACCACCATCGGGTTCAATGTAGTACAAGCTAGTAAAAGCTCGCTCCGTTATAGTTTCATAGGCTGCTCCTTGACGTAGATAGTCGTCCTCAATGTCTTCAAATGGCTCCATCTTATTTGCTATATGTGAAGAATGTCTGTAAATGCAAAATAGTAATTAAATTATTATTTTTCATGAGGCGCCAAGAGCATGACAGGTGGCTGTTTTACAAGCGATCTTAACTTTTTATGGATGCTATAAACAATATCATACCTTTTGAAAAAACAATTTCAATTATTGGAGTTTAATAATTCCGTCTTTCCCTTCTCTCTTGCCCTGTTCTGTCGTTCTATAGATTTCTCAGCGTTTGCTTTACGGCGGTCTTCACGCTAAGATAAAACAAGGATTAAGTTTAACATTAATAATTCATTCATATAAATTTCAAGTCAGGAATCTCAAGCGGTAAAGAACTTGTAGAATACTAAGTTATTACCTCTGCTTTTAAACACCTAAGCATTTCCGTATTAGCTCCATTACATGCTCCCAAGAACCTTTTAAACTTGTTCTGTACGGAAAAAGGAATAAAGAAATAAAACTTATAAATCTAAACCACATTTACTAAAACCCTCGAATTATAATTGCTCTCCTAATTAATTAATTAATTATTGTATAATGTCAAACCTCTTGATGACATTGCAGAAGGGCTTCAATCAACCGATTGCATTCAGGGGAGTGTAAATGTGCTGACAAATCGGGATGCATTCAGTCTGCTTTTGTTGAAGTAGTTGGATTTCGAGGAAGAACTATTGAGATGTGATGTTTATAATTTAAATATTCAGATTCACATGCACTGTACAAATAGAAATAACCTTTACAGTTGACTACACAGCAATAAAAAATAAAAATCTGAGAGAGTTCTTTACAGCACCAAATTACTCCGTTGTATATTTTTCGAAAATAGTGATTAAACAAATTCCTGGCAGGATCACAATTAACAGGACGACCGACAGTGTTCACAGATATAACTTATTTAGTAGTAACCTACATATATATATTCATATTATATGATAGAAATTACAAGGTTGTGTTTTTATAATTCTATTAAAAAATTTGGCCTGCTTTACTACATAGCTTGAGCTTCATAAATCGACAATTTGTGGCACAAAGACAGTTAAAATTTCCTAATTGAACATTAATGGCTGACCAGTAGTGACTTTAATATTAAGATTAATGATAAGCGTATTCACACATCCACTGGTCACGTAAAGAATCCTTCACGCTGCTGAACGATTGGAAGCTCGACAGGGCTAGGAGGAGATGGGTCGCGATATCTACGAGCACATTTTAATAATGCTTGTACTATTGATAATTTTATACAAATAAGTACATAATTAATTATTACTACCTTTGATGAGAAAACTCGTGTCCCGGCGATGACGCTAATGCTCGAACAGCTACCAAGCGACTTTTTTCTGTTACCTCCTTGGCGAGATACTGTTGAAGATGCAGTAGTTCCTCCCGATCAGCTGATGAGCGGCCGCCAGATGAACAAGACGAGGAGTACGAAGAATGATAAGAATGATTTGGCTGCAGGTTATTTCGAACAGGCTCGTTGCGTTTCCACGGATCTCCAGCACTGCCACCACCGTTACTACTGGTCGCTAATCTCCTATTACTAGAACTAATACCGGAGATAGTATTATAACTTTGGGGTCGAGATAAGTTTCCGCTACCACCACCGCCTTCGTTGAGAAATGTCGATGTCCGGTTTCCCTGGTGGCCAAAACCATACACGGAAGGTGGAGGAGGTCTTTTGTTGCCAAAGAGGCGTTCAGTTGCTGATAAGTTTGATGTCCTGGAAAATCAAAATTCAACAAATACAAACACTCGATTAGAACCGGACAAGCTCGTTGCAAAACTTCATGTTAGCTTTATTACACACGTGTAAGTAATAAATAGGAACTTCCTATCATTAGTACGTTATACTTGTTTTTAACTTTTTACTCACTTAATTTTGTATTAACATATAATAATTCCTGAGTGAAAACAAAGATAAATTATTATTATTAAAACAATTGCTTGCTACACAACAGAATTGGAATATTGGAAATCCAGCAGTAGTAGTGTAATGGAAGCATGTCATATAAGCAGGCAGGCATACTACTAATAATAAGCTTTTTTTTAGATTACTTTGATGCATGCGAATGGCGCAGTTCTTGTTTTGTTGCAAGTTTCCCCACAGCCAGGATTTTTTAGGCTGCTGCTGCTATGCTGCTGTAGTAAAAACTACAGGAGCACAAGCCGCATAATATATTTTATGTAGGTGTAGGTGGTACGTAAATCTACCAAGCTATTCTTATACTGTTTACTGCACTTTTTTTTTACTAAAATCTGTGACTGGACTTGTGACATGGCATGAAAAACTCCATAAATATATCATCTCTCTCCTGCTTTTGTACTTGAATTAGCTTCTTTATTGCTTCCTCTTCATGATTGATCGTAATTTGCAACAAAGACTTTGTTGTTGAGTGTGTGGAGTGCATCCTGGTCAATTTCAATTCCAGAGAAGTTTATGCATAGATATCTATTACATCACGATGATCACCCTTGTGGCGGACTCTACCTGTTTGTAATTGAGTTCTAGTTTCTATATTGACATTAGCATAGTAACAAAAAATTAAATATTTGATTGTTTGAACTTTTTCATTTAATTTGTCTCCTTGCTGCATAATGATATAGAATGAATGGAAGGAGCAAGCAAGAGAACGCCAACAACACAATTTTATGATCCATGTGTACTTGACATCCTTAATCCGTATGAATTACAGGATCCACAAATCAATTTTTATCTAATGCAATGTGAATTTTATTGTTAGGTTTGCATTTAATTTTGCTGATATTATGGGATCATTGTTAAATTGAACAGGAAATATTTAAATTTGAGCTAACTAAACAACTATCAATTATTATTATTTCATTTCATACCTATTGAATTCTTTAACCGTGATTTATTTTGGAAACATTGAGCCACGTCTGTAATTCGACTAAAATCGCTGTGTTGCCGAAATGATACAGGGACACATGATAATGCATGTATTGTAATTTGTAATGTAAAAAGCCTCCATAACCACAAGTTAAGTTGCATGTTATCCTACAATCGTGGTGCTCCATTAAAATGATGGAATTATTTAGAAGAGATGATGATGACAAATGTTACCATTGTTGTTTTGCATGTCTTACTTTTTCCTAAGAAATTAGAATCCCCGTTGATTCTATTAATCAATCGCACACAAAGCAAATATCTGCCTATTTTACTACAACTTGTGTATACAATTTTGTGGTTCTGCGTTTACTAGTTAATTATTAATTTACGTACTGAATACCTTATATAATATATGTGATACATGAATAGTTATTGTTAATACCTAAACCTATACTATTCAGCACGTACATCATACATATGGCGCAAAGCC
Organism: Paronellides praefectus; assembly: GCA_027744595.1. Lineage (NCBI taxonomy): Eukaryota > Metazoa > Arthropoda > Collembola > Entomobryomorpha > Paronellidae > Paronellides > Paronellides praefectus. The sequence continues at coordinate 4,616 of JAITYZ010003955.1, forward strand.
AATCTTTCCTGCTTTGAAATTTGAAATAGCCAAGTGGCAAATTTTTTGGCCCCTTCATCTTGGTTTATCTTTTTATGTTGATACACAAATCACCATCATGACTAACTCACCGCTTGGAAAAGTTTGTTAATACCACATACATATCACTAACAAGGTGCATGTGAATAAATATAAAATATGGAAGAAGCATGAATTACTAATTTAGTACAATTAATTATTTAGTGTATTACCGAGATAAGCCATCATGTGATATACATTGTGTTTGATTTCAAAAATAAAATGAATGGTAATATACCTGACTTCTTTGGGCGGACAAACCCCAGCTAATGACCAGTCACACTGAAGTCTCCCTTGGGAACCACTGCCCTGGATAAAAGAATGACGACTATTTCCACTGCCCACGGTTGAAGAGCCAGAAATATTCGCTGGCTTTCTCAGACTCGTTGTCCTTTTCACTGGACTTGCTGGAGTACTTTGTACGACGGATGTGTTGGCGGAACTGTTATTTGCAACGCTTTTTCCGCCCCCGTAATACTGATGATTACTGTAGGACCTTTCCCGTGGATAACTATTACAACCTCCTCTTGAGTTCAGATCTAAATCTTCTTGCTGATGGAAAGAGAGCCGATTTGTTTTGGGGTTTGCGGCGGGTAGCCGTACCGGATTTAGTTGAATTCCAGCAGCGCCATTGGATTTTGATAGTAGTCTACAAATTGCTTCAGCCTTTTGGGATCTCTTTCTTTCCTCCTCTGGTTCTAGTTGGGGCTCCTCTTCTGGGATATACCGCTCAGGAATGTCGATTTTCTCCGGAGTTCCGAGAATTCTGTCTATGAGGTCCTCGTCAAAGTCAAGATCTGTTGCTGTTTGGGAAGCCTTCACAGGGGTTGGACGTCGTCCGACGAAAAATTCAAACGGGTCCATTCTGATAATGGCATTGTTTTTTACACTTTTTTTTTAAATTTCTTGTCAATCCAAATTTTACTTCCCGCACATAATAATGATTTGAACGCTCTCAATTTTTCACAAAAAAAATCTTCCTTTTTTTTAATACAAGTCACGTCACTACTCACTACTCCACTGAAAGTCAATTGAGATGAGATCAAAATATCAACACTTCTTAAAACAATTAGTTTTTTTTAAACAGTTCAGTCACACACGGTTTAAAAATACTTGCCATGAATTTGAATATTTATGCAATGAGTAATTGAATACTGTTTAAATGCGAACAAAATTCAGTAGGTTTGAATCAAACTTTTACATATGAACACTAAGGAATAATATATCTCTTGTCTTGACAGGTGTAAATGCACATGCCGCGCTCAACATATTATAACACTATTAAAATTCTTTAACTTCTTGTGTGAGAACTCAACATTAGCATGCAAACATATTATTTTTTAGTTAACTCTTTCAAGTCGAAGAAATTGCCAATTTGGTGGTTGTTGTTGCTGCTACTACTACCACTACCACACTCATCTCTTTTACATAACAAAAATGGTCCATTGAATCGTTATAGAGAATACGCATATTATATTTTATTTAGAATGTACACGGCATCATCAACAATATGGCATGACACACCAAATTAGGCCATTGACAGGGAAAGGGAAGGGTTTCAAAAGAAACTATTCTTTAAAAAATAAATAATACCTAATTATTTGAACAAGGAGGACCTCCTTTTGTTGTCGATTTTATTTGATTACGCCTTCAGTATATTTAATTTTTTTATACTTAGTAACCTTTTATTTTTTTTAATTATTGTTGTTTAACTTGTTCCGAAAATACTTTAGTTACTTTGGAAACTTCATATATATCTTTTGTTCATGTGTGGAATCCCAAGGATTTTTGTAAATAGGTATTGTGGAAGACTTGTAAACGAAGTAGTAGTTGTTGTTGGAGGAGGAGGAGGAGGAAAAAATCAGGTAAAGTGAATGATGATGATGGGTATTATAAAAGTAAGTTAATTAAACTCCACTCTATAGCTATATATATTTTTTAGCTATTATTATTCTTGTTTTACAAGTGGTGTGGTGTGTAAATATATATTATATTGTGTGTTGTGATGTGTGAGCACTTCAAAGTCTTCTTTTCTTTGGTCGGATTGCACATGACCAGGAGGTTGGTTGGTTGTGGTGACTGTGAGTGACAGTAAAAAACTACATCATCATCCTCTCATACAAAATACACTAATAACTTTGATGGTATAATGATAATAGTTACAACTAACGATGATGATGATGACAATGATTATTGCACAAGTTGGATGGCAAACACTCACTACTATCACTGACTTTTATCCACTACTGATACTAATTGTAATTGTTGTAGTAATAGTAACAATCGTTATTATTATGTCTTCGTTTTACCTGTGTAAGCTTTTATTTTACGCAAGCTTTGCGGCGGCAGTGTGCAGTGTGGTGATGATGATGATGATGGCAATTGGCACTGACAAAAATGCTACTATTTTTTGACAGCTATCCATACACAAAACAGAGAGAATGCAAGATAGACAGGAGAAACAGCACAACTTATATATATTTTTTGTCTGATGATGGAAGTACAAACAAAACTTGAGCACATCAACATCCAAAACACCACTCAGACTACACGACGTAATGTGTAATGCCTCTAGATTAATATTACTATCGTAATGCCTAACTTCTATTTTTTTATTCTGCTGCTGCTGCTGCTGACAAGATTGACAAGAGACAAAAAAAGCAGTCGTCTCAGCTCTTCCACAACACAGTCTTCATTCTGCGCAAGCAATGTTGTTTAAATAAATAGCACAGCACACAGATATATATTTTTTTCAAAAAAATATGATGTATGTCGCAAAAAAAAATATTGCAATTTTTTTTAGCCAGGTAGCTAACTAATATCTTAGCAGAGTTGTCAGTTTATTTTTTATTTGAGCTCTCAAAAATAGAAAAAGATGAGCAAGAGCAGTTTAAAAATTGAAAGCGCTCTCTTCTTTTGTCTTTTTTTTGAAATTATTGTTTTCTTTCAAGTTAACCAAATATTACTCCCAAAGAGTAAAACTAGAAAAATTCACAATCACAATTGGAATAATTATCATTATTATTATTCATGATCTCCAACTCCAATCACAACCACTCAAAAGCACAAACCTTGATTGTTATTTTGTTAAGGGAATGGGAAATATTTGTATAATCTGAATACATTCAAAACCAAATCTATCTTTTAGCGCATTTTGAACACTCTCATGTCTCCTCATGTCAACTCAAGTCGTGTCGTCGTCGTCGTCTCTCTCTCTCTATCTCTCCTTCTTCTGCCTCTCCGTCGTTCTTCTGCTCAATCTGAACAATGTAGCAAGCAGGAGCGCAATTTTTAGTGAATGTAATAATGAATGTAATGTATTATTAAAATGGTAATGAAAGTTGGCAACGTTTATAGATGACTACACAACAATTTAGAATAGCCCAAAAAATAATAATAATAATACTTCTACTCCACTACTACTTGGAGGATGACGATGACGATGATGAGGAGGAGGAGGAGGAGAGTTCAATTGCTGCTCTGCAACAAACAGCAACAACAACTGATATTGCTACAATTTAGAGCGAGCGAGGAGCAGGAGCAGCAAGCGATAGAGGAGAGATAATATGCTGAAGAGTTCAACAGAGACAAGAGAAGAGCCCAGGCCAGAGTGCAGAGCAATAAGATCAACTTACAACAAATAACCAAAAAAATGTATTATTAAGAAACTGTAGCGCAGCAAAACAATACTCTAAAAAAGTGACTTTACTTTGCTGGCATATTGGTGGTGGAAGGTAGGTAGTCAAGTGAGTGTGTAAAAAAATATGAGTAAAGTGAGTACAACAGAGAGAATATATACATATATTTTTTTATATTGTTTCCTTGCTCCTGCTCCGTTCCTTCGGCAACCAAGCCGTAGCCACTCGTCGACATGATCAACATCGTCTCCTCATGACTATATGACCGACAGGTAACAGCTCTCTGTTCTTTTTCTCTCTCTCTCTCTCTTCTCTCTGTTGTAAGTGCACACAAAGTAAAGTGTACGCAAAGGGGGAACCACATGAAAAGGAAAAAAAGATTTGAGAGAGATGAGATCATCTTGCTTGGCTTGGTTTGTTGTTTCATCCATGATGTTGATGATGATGATCATTTTTAGTTAGTTGGTTGGCTTGTTGTAGCGAAAGAGAGGAGAATTGCATTAGATAGGACACGACGTGGACGTGAATTGCAAGAGTGGGAGATGTGAGGAGAACCGAAGAACCCAAGTCAGAAAGAAACAAAAAAAAGAAACAGTGAGATGCAGTAATAATAATGCAATGCAAAAGATATAACAATATTAATGTTGGCTGGTATATACCTACCTACAATGTACAATATAATGTGGTTATATATAAAATGTACGACATGCAATGCAATCCGACAACAATACAACGCAAAGGCAAAAAGGGTAGTTTGGTTGTTGTATTGTAAATATGTATGCGTTGCGTAAAATATAAGAAAAAAAACAAGGTTTTTATACTTTTCTCAGTGGTGGAGAGGGACAAGAAGCATATTACTACAAGCTTTCTTTGTACACGCACAGCGCAGCAGAAGAAACGCAATAATATCTTCTGCTCTGATGATGATGCTGCTGCGGCTGCTGCTGGGTTGAATTTGTGTTCTCCCTAAAATAACAGGAGGATTGCATTTATTGCATCACGTTTTTCGTTAGTTAGTTGGGCGATCTTGAAAGGGAAGAGGAAAAAGCGATGTGAAGGAGGAATAAATTGTTGGAACGTTGTAGCCAAGTAGCCGTGACAAGAGGTTAAAAATTATGGAATTTTTTAATGCAATATCTCACATTGCCCCAAATTTTGGTTTCTGTAAACATGTGCGTATATGATTAAAATGGGATTTAGCAGGTTACATAATATATTATGCGGTATCCAGCCGTTTCCGATTTCACTTTTATCAATGAACTACTTCAAATAAATGTACTGGAATGGCTATACTACGAGGACTTGTCGATGGAATTGCTGAATAGCATGTGCCACAGCAAAACCGGAAATGGGGATAATAGTAGTATGCTATACTTTTTTCTCTTATCATCGACGGTGGATAAACAGAGTGACATGGAGAAAGCAAGTAAGTGGCCACTTCTGCGTATTTCCGTAGTCCTTAATAAGGAAAAAAAATAGTCAAGAAGGGGATGTTATGTGATGTTATGATGAGTGAGTGAGATGTGATCTGACTCGCCTTGCGATGGTAGTGGTGGTGCGACTGTGGTGATGGTGTACCTCAAAAAAAATAAGTAAACCTTCTCGTCCTCTACTTCTTCTTCGTCGCCTTCATCGTAAAAACTAAACAAGAAGCAACAAAATGATTTAACAAGTATTTCTTGTTCAATGCAGTGTAAAAGGTAATATACTTATTGGATTGTTGGGATGGTCGATCCTCTACATATATATATATATATATCTGTGTATATCCATCGTTAGTTTAGTAGCTCTTAGGTTTTGAGACAAGCCTCCCTCCCCACAGTATCTTGCGAAAAGCAAGCAAGCAAAGAGAAGTTTCAGTTGAATTGGTTATCCGAAATCCCCCAAAAATAAAAGTTACCCTCAATGTCTAGCCTAGCTGCCTGCCTGCCTAAAAAAAAGTCCTTTCTTCTTCTTTTTCTGTATGTATATTTTTCTTATTTGATTTCTTGCTTTTCCTTGTCAGATAGCTTGTCTTGTAGTTTAGTTTGAGTCATCTTCACGGAGGATCGGATGATGATTTTCATGTTAGCTCGTTAAGCTGAACATCCTAATAATACTGCTGCTATCTATCCATCTTTCCATATCAATATAGCCTACAGCTAGAGAAAAAGAGAGAGAAAATAATTTTTTTTATTGGGCAAGGAAATACCCGATTCCAGCACTTTAATTTTATTGTTTATTTTTCTTCTTTATACACATCTCTTATTATTGCTTCTTAATAAGATGGTGGCACAGGTATAAATCCTAAATTGCATAATATAGGTACTCTCTCTGAACCTTTGTACCATGTCGCAAGGAAGAAAAGGGTACCCATATTTTTTCTGCCCTGTTAGAAAATTACTTTTTTTTCTTTTTCTTCTCGCCCCCCTCCCCATTTTTTAGAGATAAAAATTGTGTTGAATTTGAGATTACGCAAAGTATAATAAAATCAATGAGCTTTATACAAACCCGATATTTTGCCCTTTTTTCTTTCGCATCAATCTCTCTATCCAAATGTTCTTGTTGTATCTACTTGGCTTTGGCACTGGTTAAAAGTTTAATTAGATTTTCATGCATGTAATCAAGAGAGACGATCCCGGTCTTGCAAATGAGCATTTTTTTCTTAATAATAATACGCTGCTCTGCTCTACTCTCGTTGTGGACACCACTACTACTACTACTGGGGTATTACACGTATCTTGTTGGAGTAATAAACGGTTTTTGCTCAAGACACGACTCAAGATGTCCATTAGTGCCACTTAAGGTAACGTCCCCAAAATGTCTTTTTTGTATTTTTTTTGCTGAATATTTTTTTGGCTTTGAGTCCCACTATGAAGATGATGATGTGTGACGTGTGTGCATGTGCATAGGTATATGTAGTATATATTGAATGTTTCATGATAAAGTTGGAATGGAATCTAAATTGACTGAAAACGTACGCACTAATGGGCATACTGAATTATGCATATATTTTCAGTAGAGTTAGATAATCGTTGGGATTTCTACATAAACACAAGGTGCTGTCTCTTATATAGCCTCGTATTATAAAGTGATGACATGTTTTGCAGAGAAATTCAAAAATCATTGGCATTGGCCGTCAAAATAAGAAGTTGTACAAAGTCGAGCCTACGGTAGCTCCTGTCCCAACATTTTCATCATCATCCTATAATCTTATATGCAATATTACCCTATTACCATTTAAATGAAAATGTTCTTGTACAATAAGAGCAGTGGAGGATTTTGAACAAGCAAGCTGTTTCACAGCAAACATTGCCAAGAGTAAAGTTAAACTTACGGTGGTGCTGGTGAGACGTTGAGTTGAGTGAAGTGAGTAGCGAATTGCTATTATACCCACCCTGACTTTAACAAGTACCACTACCACTGCTCTTGCTGAAGACTGAAGAGATTGTAAAAGAATGCGGATGTCTCTTTTTCTGCAAATTTTTGCTTGATTGTGCAAGAACCTCACAATAATAGTAGTCACAATCAGTCAAGTCACAGTAGCAATATAGCAACCAGCAGCAGCACAAGACAAAAAGAGTGACTTGACTACTACTACTACCTCAGCAGCAGCACCAACAACAAACTGCTCCTCCTTTTTAACCACTAAAATGACTGGGTTTATGTCTTTCACACTTGAGCGTCAAAGGTACGACATGGAATTCGATTAATATTGAAAAGCCAAGTCAAGTATCTCGTAGAAGATCTCTTGTGGTATCCCTACTTCTTATTACTATTACACCTCATCTCAATTTCAGTTTATTTCCTATCTGGTATTTTCATTTGAGTATATTCTTGCTTTTGCACACAAGATATTCACATGTCAATAATCATAATAGTAATACCTCCATTACAACAAAAAAACTATATACTAAAAAAGTATGCGTATGGTATAGTATTTATTATAGTTATTTTTGTTGTAAGTATAGCATTTGTAATAATTGCGTGGCAAGTTGTCAAGAAGTCTTGCGTTGCGTTGTTGCGTGCGTTTTTTTTTGTCTTAAAAGCCAACAAAAAAAAGAACATGCACATTAGCAGCAAATGAAAATAAATAAAAACACAACCCTTTTCTTCTTCTGGTATTTGCAAGCTACTATTTATATTATTATTACCATTCAGCAGTATTTTATATTTATGTAGTGAACCGGTTACTTACTACAATCATTTAACATTCAGACATATCACTATTCATTTCCATTATTATTATTGAGGCAAAAAGGAATGGATTGATAGAGTACAACATGCCATTGTACATTTCTTTAAGTGAAATGAAATGGAGATGCATACCAAAAACAAGAAAGAAAGAAAGAAAGAGTGAGAGGAGGGGGACTATGTGTGTGGGGAATTGGGAAAGAAGTAAAACCGGTGCGGTATTGAATGAAAATTTTGTAGTAGTTACATAGTACGCCCTGTATACTATAATGTTGGTGTAGTACATGATTTAGTTTGGTAAGGGGATATAAGTATAGAAAAGGTGCATATAGATGGGTGTAAAATGTTCGTTCGTGGGGCTAATTGCAAGGCAGCAGGGGCAATTTGATTGGAGAAACCTAAGGAAAGTAGCAGTTAAGAGTGGCTCTGTGTGTGTGTAATGTATGTATAGCATGTACGTTATGTCTGGCAACTAACTTAAGTTAATTTAGACGATGATGACGATTTTCAATACAGGAAATAAGATATGACGATGATCTCGAAAATTGATAGGTATAGCAATTACGTTATTACATACGTACATTTGGTACGAGGGCCGTTTTGTCTGTAGTTTATCATGTACAAAATTGCTAAAAGGATTTAAATAAACAAGGGAGATAAAATTTCCACCGCATAATATGATTTTGATTAAATATCTTAATCTTGAGAGATGCTAGTTGCAGTCAAAATTTGTTTCCCCAAGAAAAATAGAGCGGGGTTGAACCCTTTACCCTGTCTACTCGGAAATGATTAAGGGAATGGCAAATTTACGCACAATTTTTTAATATTTTATTCTACTCATTTCTTAATATCAAACTCGGAATGAGCGACATGATAATGTTCATTAAAATACTGCAACTGTAGACCAAATGCTCCTCGTAATTTACATCAATAATACTCAAATGTAATCTTTTAGGACTGGAATGTTGATTGACAAGGGGATGCTATTTGCATTGCATTGCATGCAAAAGTACAAAATATTTTTGGTGATTTTTTTAGAGGATGCTTCCTGTTTTACAATTTAAATCTCAACTCTTTTTATATATTTTTCTCTGTATAATACATTATGCATGCAGACACATAAAATAGGTAATTTGTTGTGAATCTTTTCTTTCATCGCATTGACGTCTTTTGCTGCAATTGCAATAATAGTTTCTTATTGTCTGTAAGTGTCATTGGTTGGTGCGTGCAAACTTGAACCGAACCATTTTTTTTGCCTTTGTTTGGGACGCCTCAAAAAAAAAAGAAGCAAACCTTCACATAAGCGAAAGTAAAATTTAATTTGACTCCTCTATTTTCGTGAAATTTTGTGCAAAATCTTTCTGGGAATCTCTAAACGCACACATTATTTCAAGAATAATCATCATAGCATGAGGTATGTGCATAAAAGTGTGTATGATGTACATCATATACCCCGTCGTAATCTATTCTCTTGTTATACCTCAGTGGTATATCTGTATATATGATAATGAAAGGTGTCGATGAGCAAGTATTATGCAGACTGGTTTTAACGATTTTTTAATTTTTGGGATTTATGCTTCATCAGCTTAATAATGACTAATAATATACATGTAGTACATGTTTACCAAGCACAATTTGGTATACATAAACCATGTCCCCCGTACCATTTACCTGTTAATTAAATTTCTTTTTTTTTCAGTTTTGGTTACCTATATATGTTTTATTTTACTTCTAGGGAAATTGGAATAATGCACAAAATATTATGGCAACTGCATGACAAAAAAATATACGACAACAATGAGAGCGGCTGTCAATTATTTGTTGCTTGAATAAGTTTACTCACAAAATAAAAAAAAAACAAAAAAAAACACACAATACTTTTTTATTATAGTCCCGCAGCTCAATGCATAATTAAAAGCAGTAGTTGTAGCAGTCCCAAGTCACCACTCATTTTATTATTCACTCCTCCATTCAGCATACATTTTTCAGTTCACTTCAGTCAGACTATTTTTTGTTTTTTTTGTTTTGCAACTTTGCTAATAAATGGCAGTAGTGCTGCTCTTTAATGCATTAAATAAGCAAAGTAATTAAAAGTGAGTTGGATGATGAGGATGATAAGGATGATGATGATGATGTTGAAGATGGCTGTAATCTAGGACAAAGTTTTCTGTCTCATTTCATTGTTGTCAGTGTGACTATATTGTATTTTAGTGTGCACATCAAGAGTGCACAGATGCATTAAATTTTTGTTTTTTTTAAATATTTTTTTTTTCACCGATAAAAAACATGCATATGCATTAATGTTAATTTACAATCATAAAACACAAGATGGTATACTTGAAGAAAGGATATTTTTTTTGCAAACTAAACCCATAACCAATTGAAATGCACAAAAAAATGTTTACAAAAAAGTATTTATGATAATTAAATCAGTGTTTAGCTTTACAACAATCATCTTATGCAGCCTGTTTGCCTCGAGAAATATTTTACAAATAAATTTTAACCATTCAAAATTGGCTATGCTGCATTTTATTGTCTGGCTTGTCATTTTGAATATTTTTTGGGGAAAAATAAAAATTTGCAATTCTTTGAACCTTTCCAGCAGCAATAAAAAACGAATCTGTAAAAATATTTGCGAATGTCAACGCCAACGCTAGAGAAAAAAAAACAACAATAAAAAAATTGTTGTCGCATTTCCATTTAAAAAACGTTTTTTAATGCTACTTGGTAGTTACATTTATTATAGGTGGGATGTATTGTGTTTTGGGCGTAGCAAAATGTATTTTTGTTTGGTTTTTGTTGTGAAAAGCGAAATTTAGAAAACAAGGGAAAATGTTTGATGGATGGGATGATAAATGATGAGGGGGAGGAGGAGACTCTGAGGCAGGTCGCTGTATTATAAGCAGTTGTAGTAGAGTAGTAACAAACTCGTGAAAATTTTAATTGCTTCTACTGCCATTTTACTCGAAAATTTTTATTGACTTGACTGTTGAAAGAGTAGGAAAGAACACGAACACACGGGGAAAAACAAACGCATATGCCTTGATGTGCGCTGCTTTTTGATGTGCTGCATGAGCTGTACTTTTTTTATTTTGATTTTACGTGGCAGTAAATTTATGGACGTGACGATGGAATTTTTGTGTAAAAACAAGACGGTTAAAAATAGAAATGCGTCAGTCAATGCACTACTACTACAACTGCTGTTATTGCATATATGCAGTCAACAAATAATAATCATATATTCAATTGTACACACACAATACACACACGACATTCAATTCAATTCAACATTGAATTTTTCCTTTCACACCAACTTGCAGAGTTTCAATAGTTTAAGCACCTAAAATAGATGAGCCCTGCTATAAGAAATACATTCAGAGACGGTAAAAGCATATATTCTTATTTTTTTATAAAGAATATTAAAAGTAACGACATTGCTAAGTACTTTACACGAGGCATTTCAACCGTGAAAAAAATAACCTTTAAATCTAATCTGCAAACGTGTTAATATTTTAACATTGGTTTAAAAATAATATTTTTTTAAAATATTAAAGATTTTCAATTAGGAGTCGATTTTTTTTAAACCTGTTCAGAAGCACACTTGGATTTTAATAATTGATTTGATTACTAAAACGGATGCATGATAAATATTTCTGCAAAATTGCAGACTGCAATTACATGACTCATTGTAACACTTTACGTTTTCATGTATGCATATACATAGGTATGTGTATACAACAGGTGAAAAAACAAGTTAATTGCTTCGCAGCCGCGTCGTCTGCAAATTAAATTGATTTGGGATAGTTCTAAAATATTTGAGACCCCGCTCACTACTGAGCTTAGCTCAACAAAGTTTTTTGTGACATTTTTGTGGAGTGCTGTATGCTGCTGGGGCTGCGCTTGTTGTCTAGTGACAAATGCTTTTCTTTTTTATAAAAAAATTAAAATATTACTGTACTAATATTTAGGTAGGTATGTATGTTGTAATGGTGTAATGATACGGTATGGAGCGTGCAATCATAAAAGTAATGATGATAATTTTTTTTTCATGAAATATTTGAAGAAAATAAGTGAAAAAAAACATTTTTATTTCTTGGCACAAAACGAAAAATCTTTATTTCTTTATACTTTTTTTTGTCTACAAAAACATGAACATGACATTTGACATCCAGAGTCGTAGTCCTAACTTTTTAATACGCATTACCTTGTAATCATTCTGTATACTTCAGTTAAGCATCTTGCTTGACACACACACTAATTATTATGGTTTTCATAAAATAACACTATTATGTAAAAGGATACTATCAACTGTTTTGGAAACTGTGAGATATTGGGTATATCCTAAAACCAAGTACTGCTTATATAATCTTATAAACAAAGTAAAATTCCTCTATAATCCCTACGCGTTAATTAATAAAAAAAGGATAACTATAACTTAACGTTGTTACCTGGAAATTGAACCTTATTCTCAATACGATAAATTCTCTCACTACTCATGATAGTCCGCTGATCTTTTTTTAAATTTACTATAAACTTATTGAAACGTAATCTTTTGCTAAATTACTTTGATTGTAGTAAACCTATTCATCACACTAAAAAATACTCTAGAAGAACGTCATGGAAAATTCACCTACTATATAACCTCACCATAGTTGGCTGCTATATTTGATATAAAGGTAATTGTGATGATAATGTATTTACAAATATTAACGGTTGAATTAAGTGACTGGGATGACATGACGTGACAAACAACAACGTACACTTTGCTAAAGGTCAACAATATTTTTATACATATTATTTACGTACCTTACTATATTATAACTTTCTGCCGGACTGGAATGGAATTAAGGTCAATCAATGATCGATTTTTATTTGGAATATTTTTGTGTGTCCAACCAAACCATATTTAAAGCTGCAATGCCATATATATTTTTTTCACCTGTGAAAATATCTCAAATAAAGTTATATAATTTTTTTTGTATAAAATAAATTATTATATTTAAATTGGCTTTTTTCGAATTCATTAAAAAATCCCATTCAATCTATTTAAAACAACAACGACAAAATAGACCAAAACGGAAAAAAGTATACTTAAATCTTTGCTTTCACATTTCAATCAGCACAACAATAAAAAAGATACAAGGAGTGTAACACCCTTGTAAAAGCATCACAGAAGTAGAAACATATTTTTTAACGACGCTATTATTGTTTTGTTCGTTTTAACACATTCTCTTCACCTTCGTAAAACAAAAAACACATCAAAATAATAATAATGATGATGATGACGCCACCCACATATAACATTAAAAGCTGACGTAATTTTTTTGTCATTTACTTCAAAGCCCAGCATTAAAAAAGTTTGTATAATTTGCAGTTGGAAATTTTTTTGTCAAGATTTTCGTTTTCAAGCAAAAAAAAATATGGCAAATTACTATTCTTCTTGCTTTCAATTGTGCGCGCACAATTTGACAATGACACGAAACATTTGAAAATACGTGAGGTGCATTAAAACAAAACAAAATCAAATACCCTTTAAAAAATAATATATTGTGCTTGTCAGCTACACAACAAAATATTTTTACATATCTATTAACTATATATATATATATATATATAACCTCATATTACAATGCATATATACCTACCTATCTCTATCTCTACACAACTTTACCTCACAACAAACACAGTTTTTTGTTACCATAAGTTACCATTCACTAGCTCAAATATTAGGTACGTCAGTTGTAGCTGGTTACAAATTTTAATTAGTTATTTATTTTTTGTGCTTTAAATCATGCGCATTCCCAATGGGAATTTCCCATTCGTAATTTTCACTTACAATCAGATATCCTTGATGAAAGACACTGTCCTTCATATCATACTTCTTCTTGTTTTTAAATCGAACGCTGCTTTCATCATCATTATCATCTTTTCAATCTATTATTTTTTTTAACAAAAGCCTCCCATATATTTTATCTATATTACCTATTATACTGATCTTGTCCCTTTCTTCAAGAAAAAAAACAGTCTCTACGAAACACTTTTCTCTGAATCCGTGGCGCAGCCATAAACGGAATTTTTAATAGCTTCAAATTCGATATGCTAATTTTATTCTTTATTTTTTTTAAAAACTTCCAGCTCCAGCTGTAACCTATATACTCTCTGGTGATATGATTGTTTTTTCTTTCTCTTCTTCTAATTCTAAAAAAACAATTATAATTTGTATACACTCTTGGTATATATATTATACTGCTATTTTT
>JAITYZ010003956.1:0-11172 GCA_027744595.1 Paronellides praefectus
ATCGGTGACCCGCACATATTTATGTTTACTTGTTAGTAACATTTTGCCTTGTGTCTTGATTATCAACAACCACAAAACTCCAAGAAAAGCTTACCACTTTTGTGCAACCACCACCACCAAACCCTTTTATTCTTCTTTAATGAATTCAGGAAGAAAACCAGCATGAGTCTCTCTATTCCTCTCTTTCTCTCTAAAGTTTGGTGTTTTTTTGGGGGAAACCGACATGTATAGTAATTTAATAATAGGCAAGTTAACAAAATAGTAAAGGAACAAAAACATTGTTTTTGAGTTTCCGTGAATATGCAAATGAGAAAAATGGATACTGAATGGTTGCTCTCTACGCTAGTCTTTTTTTGTGTCAGCGGTGGCCTTAATTAAAATTTCATAAGAAAATAACACACGGTAAATATATCAGTCTCTCCTCTGAACTCTCAGAGAATTTTTTTTTCAGGGAAACCGAACAAAGTTGTCAAGTCAGCGTGCATTGCATTAGCGGTGATGATGGTGGTGATGGCGTGCATTTTCAATGAATGACCCCTGCCAGTAAATAATTTTTGGTAAATTTGTACTTGGGAAAAAGATAAAAGAAAGGGTTAAATTCTTGTAAAAAAAGTATATTAGTACGTCATGTGTTTGTAAATGCTCACATGCGGGTTGTGTGATAAAATATTAAATGAACGGGGTAATGTGCAAAAAAGCCAAGTAAAAAAATATTGTAATATGTTACGTGAAACTTTTAGAGAGATTTTTTTCCATTTGACAAGCAGAAGAAGGTGTATTCATGATAACTTGTCTAATTAGAAGCATGATAGTAAGGTGGAGTTATACAGAGATGTAAATGGGATGTGTGCGAAGAGAAGAGAGGAACAAAAAAATTGTATATTGTTTGCCTTGTATTATTTCCCCATATTATTATTTGTTGTTACTTTTTTTGTTCAGATGATAATGATTACGATTATGATGATTACGGTGATGGGCTGAGTGAGATGAAGTTTACACAAATGGTGGCTATAGTTTTGATGTGAAGGTGTGTGCATATTATGCTGCTTGATTACAAAATCTCATAAATTTCAAGTGACAAGAGAAAAAAATATAAAGAAAACAGTAAACATTTTATAGTTATCCTTTTGTTTTACTAATTTTTTTTATGCTCAGTTTAAAATTGTTAGGGAAAGAATCATAAAGTGCATGGCGCATGGTAGTTTGGTTTCCGTAAAATTGTAAATTTTGTTCTGGATTTTATTTAAAAGGTATTTTATGTCAAAACGTTTTTCAAATCCTGTCTGGGGTTCAAGTACAAGTTTGAAATTCAACCAACCAAAACTTTTAAATTCGTAAATTTTCCAAATTGTACGAAATATATGGCAAGAAACCTTGAACAAACATGTACATAATTACTAATGTCTAAAAAAGAAAAATAGGCTTAGTTAAAATAAACACCGAGTGTTTCCTCTCAAAACTTAAATTTCCAACTCCTTGGTCAATAGTATAAATGATGACTAGCTAACCAAATAGCGACATTCAATGTAAAAATATAACGTACAAATTAGCAAAACTGACATTTGTATTCAACGTGTCAAATTTGTAAAATTTATTAATAACGCATTCATTACCTATTATTACAATTACAATTAGTAATAAACGTACGAACAAAACACGATCAAACAATTACTAAGTATCTGTAGTAGATCTTTATTGTTATTTACGTCTAATTTTCTCAAACAGACGTTGAGTATTGGCAAGCAAGAGGGTAAGTTGAACAAATTACGTGGGCAAGTCCTTTAAAATGAATTTGATTAGCTTAAATATCAAATAAACTCACTAAATGTTTTGTGCAATTAAAGTTAATTGCGCTTTAATTCGAAACATTTCAACAAGTTGACATCACACGCATTATTTTCCGTTCTAATTTTCCATGTAACCCCGTTCAGAAGCAGGCTATCCCTTTACGAGATACGACAAAACTACAAACGTATCTATGCAACAACATACGTCTGGACTCCGGGCAGGAGTACTTCATAAAGTTGCTACATTGTTTTTCTTCTGTATTTTATCCTTGATAAAGACAAACTTTTTTGACTTATGGGATACTTCACTGTTAAATTCAAAATATTAGCTTGATAATAAAGTGCCATAGTACAAATATATCTGTTTTGTTTGTTTAAATAATAAAAAAATAAAAAACACATGAAAACCCAAGAGCAGATAAACACTTCATTTCTATTTTGTATATGCGGTATAATACTACATAAAATATTTTCTCCTTCCCATCTACGTAATGATGAACAATATTATATTGCATTGCAAGTCATTTTTTTGGCTTCATATCAGCATATCATAATCCTCACACTTTGCTCACAACTCACAACAACATTTGACTTGCAATCATCATCATCATCAGAAAGAATTAAAGAAAACTCAACCCTTTTCCCACTTTTTCCTCCTTGCACATAAAACCTTATACATTATATATACCCATATAAATATATCTATATGTACGTATTTATTTTCCTTCTGTTTTGTTCAAAACGACGAGATAATGACGCTCAATGTGAATATTTAGTGGTCGTTTGGGGAGATAAAAAGACAAACAATAAAAAACATCAGAGGCACTGCCCACCTCTTTTCCTTTCGAGTCCAATCATCTTCTCACACCATCTCCCTCACTCTCTTTTACAAACGGTCATGTTGCAACTTGCAATTGCAAAACATATTGTACATAGGTTCCTATATAATACATTATGCCACATAGCAAAATTACTATATAGTAAACGGGATAGGCTAAATAGCTGATGAATACACAATTTTTTTTATAAAGCTGTGTGTAAATTTGAAGTGAAATGTGGAATTATACAAAAGATAATGTCAAAACAAATAAAGAGAGAGGGAAAAAAATATCTTAAATATCCTCTTGTGGCTTTGGCATGATCCTCAAATAATCAAATTTATGTAACAACTTTGTTCAAGACATGAAATAAAAGAGTCTTGAAGCATCATCATCATCGGATAATATATTTTTTTTCGTGTTTTTATATTATTTTATCTACACACCAAAAAAACTAGAAGTGATGTTTGCATCGCTACTCCTCCTCATTATTACATACATCCTCATTTATAAAAGTAACACTAAACCTTCATATTATGGGGCTGTTCATCTGCAATGTAACGTTATAAGTTTAGACCAAAAATTGTTTTGTTTTTTATTTTGTTCATTTTTTATATACACAAAAAACAGTACAAATATAATTGTCTACGTTGGATTACACCGCATAATTAATAAATGAACGGCCCCCAATTTAGATGTTCTTTACGGGATGCGTGGTGATTTGAAAGGAGATATTTAATAAAAAAATGTAAACTGTTGTATTATTTCCTTTTGAGGATAATATTTTTTAATAATAAAAAAAACGTTGCATTGTTGTTCAAAATTTGAAATCCTATAGTCATTGTCCATACTTGACTGACTGATCTCATCATAACTACAACTAACTTAATCATAAGCACTATCTCATTAATATATCCTAATACAAAGTAATGTGGACGTAGTTAATGTGTTATGCAATTTGATATTATTATTATTCTTATGAAAAAGATACACCTTACACGACTACCAAGAGCTTATAAGCAAAAAATAAATATATCCGGGAAAAGATTTAAGGAATTTTGTTTCCCTTGAGCAAGTAGTAAAAAACAGTGCTTAGTGCTTATAAACAAGGAGCAGCATAAAAAATAAAGAAAATTATTAGATTACATGATTACCCCTTGCATTTATTACATGTAATTCTTGTATAGTAACAAGCTGTCTAGAAGAAGAAGGAGGTGCTATATTATCATTATCATCATCACACAAAAATATGTGTATATGCCGGGACATGATAGCGGAAAGGAATCCTCTCTGCTGCTGCTGTTGATTGCGTATAGCTGTATACCTGCAGTTTAGGTAGCAAATGCGTTGTGGTCTCCTCATCAACTTTCAAAGTCGCCATATCATGAATATTATTATATTATTATGAATGATGATTATCATGATCACATGGGCTTATACGATCAGCAAGACCATTTTGGTGTAATTACGCATTAGCCATGGTCAACATACCATAATAATAATAATAATTCTAGGGAAAATACCAAATTATTTTGATACCTTGTGCTAACGCAGCAGGTAGCAATTATTATGATAATATGAAAATTAACCAAAAAATGAACAAATCATTTTACATTTTTTAGGAAAGAAATAAAACTAATTAGTTGATTGCATATATATACACAGGTGTATGACCAGGTGCAATGTTAGAATGGTGAGTAAAAGGCTTATACAGAGAGACGATTTTTAATGGAATGTGCATGGTCACCAGACTTTATTGGTCAGTGGTCAAGTGTAAAAAAGTGTAAGTATTCCGCTTGAGAAAGATGAATTATTGGAATGATGTGTATAATTAATTGCATATTAAAAATTCATAAAAGCACCAAGAAATCAAATGGTTGAGAATAATTTAAAAATAAATTATTTATATTTTTGTTTTTTATCTAGTAATTTGCTAGTCTTCAAAAAAAACGCTGCTGGAGTTGTAATTAGGAATGCAGCCAAAATATAAAAATATCTCTGGATACTTTTGCAATTAATTGTTTGCAAGATACCCCAATTTCCCACAGGGTTTTATTACCAACTTAATTTGATGATTATACGCCATGCTGCTACTACTTACTGCTGCTGCACACGTGCAATATTTTATATTTAACTCTTTTTTTTCTACCACCATCACCGCAAAAGTTATAAGATCGCTGCTGCTCTTGCCACACACTGCTCACTACATACGACTCTTTCAACCCAGCAACCACTCAATTACAACAACAACAACTCACTTAAATGTTAATTCCTCTTTTGATTCTCATTCTCACTTAATCTACTCGATTCATTCCTCCTATTTTTTATACTCTTTACTTATTTTTGGCAATTATTTGGTGAAGCCGAGCATGAAAAAATATATAAAAGTGTATAATGCATTGTGGTTACAATGAGCCAAGACGAAGAGAGAGAGATGCGAGATATATGGGAGGAGAAAGGGGAAATTGATTGATGATCTTGTTGACAATTTCATTAGGACACCCAAACATACACACAGGCATACATACAGACATGAGCTCAACCACAAAAAAAACACATGGTGAAAAACGACATGAATTTCATCTCAACTTATTTTTTGGCCACCATCTCACCATCATCATCACACCGCGGATGTGTACACTGCACAGCACAAAATAATAAAGTTATTTATTTCTCTCTTCATCATTTTTAGTATTCAGCACAGCAATCCCGCATTGGGAAAAAGGGAGAAGATTAAGAAATGAAAAGAAAACAACATCTTAATCACCAAAAATAATACTTTTTTAAGTAGCGGCTCGTGTGTTTGTGTGTGCTCTTGAGAGAGAAACATGGAAAAAATATATGTAATTGTATGTTGGACATATGGGGTCATTCATGTATGTGTACCCACTATTATTTTTGTGATACGACATTATTTTAGCACTGTAATAATCTAAAAAATGGTTTTCTAATTTTCTAAATTACGTGAATAGTGAACGACCCCTTAAATAACTAAGAAAGCTTTAACAAAGAGAAAGCCGATTAAAAAGGGTTAAAAATGATAATGTTTTTCTTTAGCAGTGGCATTTCCCCAGTCTCTGGTCACGATCAACTCCCATCATCATCATAATACATATTTGTTATGGTCATCATCACATCACCATAAAAAGCTACTAAATCGGGGTTTTTATAAGCCGACCATAAATACCCGGCTACTTTTCTTTCCTATATGGACTATGATGCACCACTCAATAATTATTGATAAATGAGAGTTTTGGCTTGTGAGTTGTGAGTATATCCGCCATAAAAATCCGACATGGCAAATAATTTCCTTTTTGAAGGAATAAAAAAAGATCAACTTTCAGAAAAAAAGGATGATCTATCTTTTCCGGTTCATTTAGAAAGCACACATATAACACACATGCACTCAAATATTATGAATCATCCTCCAGATAACGGCCATAACGAATTACAATTTTTTCCCCTTTACAGTTCATTGAACATTTTAAGCTTGGTACACACAAAGTCTCAAAAAAACCTCTCCTCTGATCATGATATCATCATCATCATTCGTAAATGTCACATGAAAAATAACCCTTTTCCCTGCCACTGCCAAGAAAAAGGAAAAATAAAAAAATAAATCGGCTATTTTCCCATAAAAAATACTTTATTTTGATCATCATCCAAATGATAATGATGATAATCGGGAGATTATGAGAAAAAAGTGTTTTTTATTGGGACAGTGAAAAATGAGTTATTTTTTTCGTGTAATCATTTTTCTAAGCGAAAAGAAATTGAAAGTTTGGTTTACTGGTTTTGTTTGATTTTTGGCAACGTTTATCGCTAAAACCGAAACTGGATTTTTTAACCAAAGCTGAAAATTACAACAAAAGAAAAATTTGAAATTTGCCAAAAAAAACTTTGAAATATTTACCCCGGTAAAATAAAATTACCGGAATTTTGTTTGTGTTTAACGCCAGTATTCTCCAAATGTTTAGTTTTTTGTCTAAAATATGTAGTAGGTACTTGAATTGAGTTGGCGTATTGATTCTATTTTATTTGACAAAACAGACATTTCACCTTTTTCTTATCCCTTTTGAATGATGTGCGGTGGTGATGGTGACAGAGTCTCAGGAAAAAGAAACAAGATTATAAGTTTAGCTGGATATTATGGATTTTCAAAGCGACTATGAATAATAGCCCCGCTTACCCATTGACCCGATCAATTTACAAAATAACACACATGGCAAACATAAACATGAACAACACACCGGGATCAATTCAAGCCATCAAAAGTCAAAAGTGCAATGCATGTGTGTATCTAATACGCAAAGTAAAGGGAGGAAATTGAGCTGAAAAATTTAAGAGGATCAAAAGTGGGGGAAAAAGAAGGAAGGAATACAGAGATTTTCATGCAAAGATCCAAATCGGATCAGAAAAAAAAAGAATGAAAGAAAATATTTCCGATCAAAATAAATAATAACAGATATACAATTCAGATAAAAAAAAGTTATATTGATCGGATAACAATATAATATTTATATATACATTTAAGCTGTGCTCTATAGCGAGACTTGAGTGAAAAGGATAAGTGAAATGGCTTGTTGCTGGAAGGAAGGGGAAAACCCTGTGTATCGTTCCCCTTAAAACTTCCATTGACAAAAAAAGGTTTTATTTTGTGGAGATGAAAGAGGATCAAAAAGTCACAAACACTTAGTGACTTTTTTTGTGTGTGTACGTGCTTATTATTATAAAATAATAATATTTGTAAAGGGATTTAGTTTTATGGTTGTTATGGTTTTCTGATAATCTTGCTTACACTTTATTTCATCTTGATCTCTTGATCTTTAAGTATGATTTTTGTGGTGATGATGGTACATGATGGTTTGGGTCAGATTGAGTTACATTTTGGGGAGACGTCTATAAATTACGTCGTCAAAAAATAATTTAAAGTAGGCATACCCTTAAACCGCTTGTTATGGCACAAATTAATACCTCACATTTGATCTTGATAGTCCGGGGACATATTTACAACTATGTGCCAATCTGTTGTGACATTATTTATGAATGACCCCACATTTATTTGAAAATGTGTATAATTTTACATATATTTTGTCGATAGTTCATACTAGTTAACGATCCAATAGGTCAATGTGTCATAACAAAAATTAATACTTACGCTAACCTGTGCGATACTTGCTTGCCACATTCAAAGTGTCGACAATTTTGCTTGATGACATTTTTTTATTCCAAAAAATAAGGAAATTTTTATCCGCCATTTTCTTGCTTTTAGAATAATATGCATTGCATTTAAAAAATAAGTTAAGCTTTTATTGTGGAATATTCTTTTTTGGGAGAAGAAGAAGAAGAAAGAAAGAAAGCGAGAGATTTATAGCCGTGAAAAGTTTTCTTGGCTAAAAGCTCGCCTTTTCCCTTTCTTTTCTAAAAAAAATACTTGGTATACAATTTTTCTCCGTCTTTTTGTGTCCCTAAAAGTTTTCTATCAAGTCAAAACCGAAAAAACCGAGAAAATCCTTACAAAAAAAGGAGAAGCTTTCTATTATAATAATAATAAATTTTCTTGGTGGTTGTGTTTGTGTGGCATTGAGCATGCATGGATGCATGGCATGCTATAATCATAAATTAAGTTAAACCATTTCCGCAAATAATGCAGAATGAAAAAAATACCCGGGTTTCCGGTCTTTCTGGTGATCTGGTCTGGTCTTTTGGTCGGAGGAAAATGTAATGCAATTACCCAAAAAAAAGATGTATCCAGGCACAAAGCAATACGTATATCCCTACACGCCATTTAAAAAGGGAGAAAATGTGACTACGGCATTTATGAACGGTCCCCTAACACAGTAATTGTGTAAAATGTTTGCTCCTTTTATGTAAATACCCGGTTTTGGTACAACAACTACTGCTGCTGCTCCTGCTCCTCTGCTTCTTTTGCTGTTCTGCTGCAAACACAAGATAACCAAATTGTTGATCCATTAAGCAAGAGAGAGAGAGAAAGAGAGACCAAGAAAGATCTCCTCCATTCCATTCCATTCACGACTCATTGGCCATAACAAATTCGATTCGGACATGGAGAATACAGAGGAAAAAAAGGAGGAAAAGTAGAAAGCATTCTACTTTACTTGCTCAAAAGAGAAAATTTATTCCTCTGCCTTTTATTCTACTTTGGCTCGCCTATTAGCCACACAGCCTGCCTGCCTGCCTGCATGTGTCGACGAAGACGACGCCAAAGCAAAATGAGAAATGGTACGCCTTTTAAAATGGAATGTGTGGTGCTTCTCTGTCTGGAGAAGAGAGAGAGAGAGAAAAAGGGATTTATTTTGGGAAAATTGTCCCTTGGAAGATTTGATGGTGACGATAGCTCTTTCTTTCCCTTCCTCGCACCAGAGAAAATCTCGGAAACTGTATAAAAATAATAAAGAGACCGAGACCGACAATAAACTTTACGATTTATACGCGCACACACACTAAAAGGGAAAAAAATACGAAAGGAAAATAAAGTAAGAATACAAAGGAAAAGGATAAACTTTTTTTACTTCTAAAATGCAAAGGGGCCGTCAACCTATCATGTCCATGAATACTTTCATGAATCATCATTAACATTCGATTATGAATTTATCTTACATTTATGTCATTATTACAACTTGAACCGTATTTACTCAATTCTGTTCTTATTTATGGATGACCCCATAAATGTGAATATTCAGCAAGAATTTGTTTCTTGTCTCCACCACACAACCACCACTACTACTACAACCATACTACTATCGTCGCTGTAATTTATATGGTAGCAATAATGCTTTCAGCTTTCACAAATTTTCTTTTTTGGGCAATCTCAGCGAAAACTATTTTAGGATCATTTTCCTCAACCATTCTTTCACATTTTCCTCTTTTCCAACAATAACATTCACCATAATACTGCTATATCAGACTAACAACTCATAATAGTGAGGAATCGTAAATCGTAAACGTGTACCCGGACTCCGGGTCCCGGTTCCCGGAGAAGGCCTGTGTGACGGCGATAATTCCATCGCTTCTCCTCTATTCCCTTTTTGCTACTCTGCTCATTCACCAAATTAAATCACCGACAACATGGAAAACTTTATTCCTTTCCTTTTTCAACATCTCCCAAAATACGTTTTTCCTTTGATCCTCATTCATGACCATGATGATGATCGTCGTAATCATTTACACAAATTAGCCACTTTCCTCCACACAACAACACAGCAGCATTACACTATTTTATTGGCTCTCTGTCTCTCTCTTTCGTAACAATCAATCCACTTTATTCAATTTACTCCATACTAATAACATAATAAAATGTGTATATATATATTATTCAATCCCACTATCTATAACATCCATTATCCAATTTATTTTACAAATTGCACTCACTTTTCTCTCCATTTTACTCACTTACATATAACATCTACAATATCTAAACTCACAGACACACACATTAAATGCACAATTCATACAATATATATTGTTGGAAAATGATACTCTCTCTCTCTCTCAACAAATTTACCTTCTAAAGTAAATTAACCTATTATTGTACACATCTTCATCAATAAAATCAAGCCACTGTACAACAAACTCTCATTTTGGTATACATACAAAACATTAGGATAAAAGTAGTAGTTTATTTTGGCACTTTTGTAAAAAGTAAATGGCAGTGTGTGTATTGAGTAGATACATAATAATAATATATTTAAGTGTGTGTTGAGATTTACACAGACAGATTGCGTGTAGCATGTCATTCTTCTCATCATCATCAACATCATCATAAAAGTAGGTAATTTGATTGTCATCATTTCCATTTGATCATCATCGCCAATCATTAAATTAAATGGGGAAAAGCACTTTCACTTTCATCATTTCCCCGTTTTATCATTTATTTGGCCACAAATTGGATTTTATTCAAGAAATAGGGAACATGATGATGATGATGACGGTGGGATAGAAGAATGGATTATTGCTTAACAATAAAATGACAGATAACACAAAATAGTAAATTGATAAAAAGTTAAGAAAATTGGTATACAAAAAAACACTGGTCACCGGTACATATTTTTTTCATCCAGAATTAAAAATATGTTGACTGATTAAAATAATTAAGTACATACATATTTTGTAGTAAGTTTATGTAAATATCAATTCTAATTTAAAAAAAAATTAATTAAGGAAATTAATTAGTTAATTTTAGTTTTCTTTTAAGGTTCTAATCTATTTCTCTTCCAGCACGTGGTATCCGGAGGCAGCGCTGCCCGGATTTCTGCAACGTTTTCAACTTCCTTTCTTAACGCTTCCAAATCATCCTCGTAATTTTTCAACCAGAGAGTCTGTCTATTTCGGGCATTACGCAAATTGTCAATTTTCCCATCCAGGTCTGCGTTACCCAGTTCCCTTTCCACTTCATTTATTTTCTGGGAGAGACTTTCAAGGCCATCTTCATCTAAACAAAACAATAATATTATTATTTTAAATAAAAAATTAAATAAACCGTTTAAACGGGGTAACTAAGTAGCAAAGCAACTGTTTAAATGTTATATGCTGCCATTATAATGAAC